>WNWU01011837.1:947-28887 GCA_012654045.1 Ptyas mucosa
GGGAGGGGGGAGAAAATATTTGTACTTATTGTAAAACTTTTTAATTAAAAAAAAGTATTTGTTTATACAGGTGAAACTCGAAAAATTAGAATATTGTGCAAAAGTTCATTTATTTCAGTAATGCAACTTAAAAAGTGAAACTAATATATGAGATAGACTCATTACATACAAAGCGAGATAGTTCAAGCCTTGATTTGTCATAATTTAGATGATTATGGCTTACAGATCATGAAAACCCCAAATTCACAATCTCAGAAAATTAGAATATTACATGAAATCAATAAAACAAGGATTGTACATAGAACAATATCGGACCTCTGAAAAGTATAAGCATGCATATGTACTCAGTACTTGGTTTGGGCCCCTTTTGCATCAATTACTGCCTCAATGCGGCATGGCATGGATGCTATCAGCCTGTGGCACTGCTGAGGTGTTACGGAAGACCAGGATGCTTCAATAGTGGCCTTCAGCTCTTCTGCATTGTTCGGTCTCATGTTTCTCATCTTTCTCTTGGCAATGCCCCATAGATTCTCTATGGGGTTCAGGTCAGGCGAGTTTGCTGGCCAATCAAGCACAGTAATCCCATGGTCATTGAACCAGGTTTTGGTACTTTTGGCAGTGTGGACAGGTGCCAAGTCCTGCTGGAAAATGAAGTCAGCATCCCCATAAAGCTCGTCTGCGGAAGGAAGCATGAAGTGCTCCAAAATCTCCTGGTAGACGGCTGTAATGAAGCACAGTGGACCAACACCAGCAGATGACATAGCTCCTCAAATCAACACAGACTGTGGAAACTTCACACTGGACTTCAAGCATCTTGCAGTGTGTGCCTCTCCATTCTTCCTCCAGACTCTGGGTCCTTGGTTTCCAAATGAGATGCAAAAGTTGCTCTCATCAGAAAAGAGGACTTTGGACCACTGAGCAACAGACCAGTTCTTTTTGTCTTTAGCCCAGGTAAGACGCTTCTGACATTGTTTGTTGTTCAGGAGCGGCTTGACAAGAGGAATACGACATTTGAAGCCCATGTCCAGGATCCGTCTGTGTGTGGTGGCTCTTGATGCACTGATTCCAGCCTCAGTCCACTCCTTGTGAAAGTCCCCAACACTTTTGAATGGCCTTTTCCTGACAATCCTCTCCAGGCTGTGGTCATCCCTGCTGCTTGTGCACCTTTTTCTTCCACACTTTTCCCTTCCACATAACTTTCTATTAATGTGCTTTGATACAGCACTTTGGGAACATCCAACTTCTTTTGCAATTACCTTTTGAGGCTTTCCCTCCTTATGGAGGGTGTCAATGATGGTTTTCTGCACAACTGTCAGGTCAGCAGTCTTTCCCATGATTGTGATTCCTATTGAACCAGACTGAGAGACCATTTAAAGGCTCAGGAACCCTTTGCAGGTGTTATGGCTTAATTAGCTGATTAGAGCGGGACACTTTGAGCCTAGAATATTGAACCTTTTCACAATATTCTAATTTTCTGAGATTGTGAATTTGGGGTTTTCATGAGCTGTAAACCATAATCATCAAAATTATGACAAATCAAGGCTTGAACTATCTCGCTTTGCATGTAATGAATCTATCTCATATATTAGTTTCACCTTTTAAGTTGCATTACTGAAATAAATGAACTTTTGCACGATATTCTAATTTTTCGAGTTTCACCTGTATAAATGTAAACAGCGATGCTAAAAGTGGGGCCCACCAATTGGTGTTCTTTTTGATTATTTCTGGGAGGTCATTATCAGCACCAGATGCCTTATTAGCCTTGAGGGCTCCGATCAACTGGGATATCTCTTCTGGTGTAACAGGGGGCCAGTAAGCAGTTTGGTCCAAACTAATTTGGCTCTCCTTAGTTACATAGTCGGGGTCTGTATATAACTCTCTAAAATATTCTTCCCAGGCCTGAATCGGTACCTGATTAGTAGGGGGGATTTCCCCAATCCTCTGGTGATGTACCAAAAAAGGGATGTATTTTTTGTCCTGACTGATGTAATTAATCTCTGCCAAGACTCCTTCAAAGCCGCACTTTTCTTTTCTTTTAGAAGGGTCTTATATTGTGCCTTCAACTGTTTTAAGAAGTGAGTGTGATCCTCAGAAGGCTCATTTTAATTCTTCTGTACTCCTTATTATATATCCTTTTTAATTGCATGCAATCTCTATCAAACCATTTTTTGTTCTTTAAAACCGGCTTTTTGGAGTGAGCTAGTATTCTGTTAGTGAGAACCAATTTCAAATTTGAAATTAAAGTTTCAAACTCCTCTAAGTATGGTCCTTCAAACTTATTTCTTAGTAGAGATGTATGTAATTCTATGGTTTCTGGAACTAACATCCATTTAGTAACTTCCTTTGCATTTTTCTTGGTCCATTTAAATTTTACCTGGGTATTTTGGCTCTCTAATCTGGGGCCTCTAATGGCTCCTGTGTGTCTTGGCTTCTGTTTTCCATGCTCTCATATTCATGCAAATCCTTGCCCTTTGGGGAGAAGTAAGAGGCTCAACTTTAAATTTTCTAACTTGAATAGTATGTTATCTTGTTCTTTCCTTGGGAGAGTGCCAAAAGCATTAATGAGACTGGTTTCTGTGGTGTTAAGTACATCTTCATTGGACAAGGCTGGCTTACTCCCACTTTCTTCCTCTCTCTTTTACAAGGTTGAGAATGCGGAAGAGACAGCAACTTTGGGAGCTCGCATGTTAACAATTAAGGGTTTAACCCTTTCCTCACAGAAAACTCTGACAGGAAAGATTTGAAAGGAGGCTAGATGTGCCTTCATCTTGAATAGCATCAGTGGTATGGTTGGCTGTTTGAAAGACAAAAGTATCCACTTCCAATTTGGGGCCTCAGGAAGCCACTCCGCAGCACAGAGATCAATCTGCCCCCAGTGACAGTGAAGAAGCTGGCTTAGGGAATTTAGTATCGCACTCTTGGTAATCCAGCGTCCATAATTAATTCTGTTCATATGGATTCTAAGCGCTACCTGATGTGTTTGTAGTGAGCGATGTGATTGCTGTAATTGTTGGGGAGATGCTTTACTGTCTTCCAATGAAACTTCTCTATTAATACGTCTATTAATACCACCTCCTCTTGATGCCTTGTGTGGAGAAGGACTGTTTTTCCGAGTGGGCTGACACTTTTTGGCAGGCTCTTTAACTGTTTCCCTGGGTCTTTGCTCTTTTTCCTCTTCCTTGTCCTGAGTATGGGATTTACCCAAGTCTGCTGTAGGGACTTTAGTGGGGGTGCCTGTAGCCCGATGTTGTGGTTGCAGAAAAACAGCTATATCTTTTTTCAGTGTCTCTACATCATGTTGAATGGTTATTAGTTGCTCAAATATTGAAACAACCGTTTGTGCTGTAAGAAGCCATTGCTTTGCCATAAACTCTGTTGTATTCTCCCACGGTAAGCTCTCCACACTCTGGATTAGTTTGTTGTTAAACTTTTTAGACTTTATCTCAGTCTCCATACAGGCTGTAGCTGGACTCATTTGTGAAAACAGTTGGCTGTCATTTTGCTCCCCTCCTCCCAGATCGGGAAAGTCTAGTATCTGCTGTTTTGTCAAATCTCTTTGCCGGTCCCGTTCTAACCTCTCCAGATTGTTGGAAATGAAGGGGGGGGGGATATTTTTACTTACAAATCTCTTGTCAGCAAAGTGCTCGTCAATTTTTGGTTGTTTTGCATTCTTCATTGGTGAGAGAGATCCCGGGCTGGTGCCATGGCGCTTCTTTCTTTTCCCCATGCCTTATTAGTCCTTATCAGCCAAAACTTTGTCTGTGTTGTGGTCTACTCTGTTATCATCTCCGAAAAATATTATTTAAATAAAAAGGCTCCAATGGGTATACTAAAAATTGATAAAATAAAATAAAACCAAGAGGAGCTGCTGCAAACATGCTCCGGCAGAAGTAGCAGCCCCTCCCCTCCTCTCCGACTAAATGAATTAATTATTGAATCCCATTCTATTGAAATGTTGGAATGGTGGTGTTACAGAAAATAGACCACACCAGCTCTTTGTCGAAGGAAAAGATTTATTGCGCAAGGTTCAGCAGCGATAACTCAAGCAGTCTGAACCCCGAAGGGCTATTACACACAGGCTTATATACTTTTCCAACCCAGATATACAATTGGGATATTCATCAACTATGCATGATTACCACATAAGAATACAACATATTCAGACAACATCTGAAACTTCAGAAGAGACGCCTAGAGGGCTGTTGGAGATCTTCCCGTTCCGAATCTGATCAAACACAGTTAAGAACCTATATTAGGTCTTATCTTGTGGCGATGGAAGCGGCGAAACGTGATTATTTCGCCGCTCTCCTTGCGTCTGCAGAAAATCGCCCAGCAGCCTTGTTCCGAGTGACCCGCTCTCTTCTTAATCAGGGAGCGAGGGAGGACCCCTTGCAGGGCAGTGCTGAGGATTTTTTTCAATTTCTGCAAGACAAAATCACTCAGATCCGGATGGGTTTAGACTCTGACTGGGTGGGGTCTGACGAGGAGATGGGAGCAAGTCTTGAAGGCAACATCTGGGTTGACTTTGACCCTGTATCCATAGATGAAGTGGACAGGATTGTTGGAAGATTGGGGGCCTCAACATGTTTGTTGGACCCGTGTCCCTCCTGGCTTGTTGCGGCAACCAGAGAGGTGACTGCAGACTGGATCCAGGCGATTGTCAACACTTCGTTGAGGGATGGGGTCTTCCCCGCCATCCTTAAGGAGGTGGTGGTTCGACCCCTTCTCAAGAAGCCTGCCCTGGATCCGGCCTCCTTTGAGCAACTTCTCCAGCTTTATAGCGAAGGTTGTTGAGTCCGTGGTGGCACACCAACTTCCACAATTCCTGGAGGAAACGGATTATCTAAACCCGTACCAATCGGGCTTCAGGCGCAGACACAGCACGGAAACAGCATTGGTCGCCCTGGTGAATGATCTCTGGCGGGCCAGGGATAGGGGTTATTCCTCTATCCTGGTCCTACTTGACCTCTCAGTGACTTTTGATACCATCGACCATGGTATCCTACTGCGATGACTCAGGGGGGTGGGGTAGGGGGCACTGTTTTGCAGTGGTTCTCCTCCTACCTCTCGGGTCGCTCGCAGTTTGTCTGGGCAGGGGGACAGAGATCCTCCCCAAGGCCCCTCATTTGTGGGGTGCCTCAGGGATCGGTTCTCTCCCCCTTGCTCTTTAACATCTATATGAAGCCGCTGGGTGAGATCATTCGTAGTTTCGGGGTGAGGTATCAGCAATATGCTGATGATACCCAGCTTTATATCTCCACCCCGGACCAACCCAGGGATGCCCTTTCCGTGATGTCTAAGTGCCTGGAGGCGGTACAGGTCTGGATGGGTAGGAACAGGCTCAAACTCAACCCCTCCAAGACGGAGTGGCTGTGGATGCTGGCATCCCCTGATCTAGCGACCCCATCCCTCTTGATGGGAGGGGAGTTGCTTACTCCCTCTGAAAGGGCTCACAATCTTGGCATCCTCCTGGATTCGCGGCTGTCCTTAGTTGACCACCTGACGGCCGTGACCAGGGGGGCTTTTGCACAGGTTCGCCTGGTGCGCCAGTTGCGACCTTTCCTAGATAGGGATGCCTTCCGTACATTCACTCATGCTCTCGTTATCTCTCATCTGGACTACTGCAATGCCCTCTACATGGGGCTGCCCTTGTGGTGCACCCGGAGGCTCCAGCTGGTCCAGAATGCAGCCGCACGGGTTGTTACGGGAGCTTCCCGTTATTCCCATGTTACACCTCTCCTGAGCGAGCTGCACTGGTTGCCGGTGGTCCTTCAGATCTGCTTCAAGGTGCTGGTACTTACCTATAAAGCCCTTCATGGCATGGGCCTGAGGTACTTGCAGGACCACCTCCTACCGGCCTCCCACTGCCCAGTGCGCTCACATAGGACTGCCCTCCTCCGGGTGCCATTGGCCAGACAATGTCGCCTGTTGGCGCCCAGGATGAGGGCGTTCTCTGTGGCCGCACCGACCCTCTGGAACGAGTTACCCACTGGGCTCCAGACGGCCCCCAACTTCCGCTCTTTCCGCGGTGACCTGAAGTTGTGGCTTTTTCAGCGAATCTCCTGATCTGCTGGGAGTTTTAGTTTTAGCCGTCGGGGATTTTAATTGGATTATTTTGGTATTCATTTTGCTGTCTTGTTGTTTTGTTGCTGTGAGCCGCCCCGAGTCCTTTGGGAGAGGGGCGGCATATAAGTATGATGAAAATAAATAAATAAATAAATAAATACCAGTTTCCCTGTTTCTGCCTGGGTGGACCAGATACGGTGATCTGTCTTATGCCACATTGTCAACCCAGGTAGGTGCGGTCACCTCGGTCTTTGATCTTATTGTGCCTTTTAAATAATGACACAAGTAATAACATGGAGCTATTCACGGGTGAAATTCCTTTTTTCTCTACTTTATTCCCCCCGTTGAAACTCTTCTGACTTTTCAAGAGGAGTTTCATATTCAACCGTGTCCGTAATTCTCTCATATTCCCACATGGCCATCACTTGAGCTACCGCCTCCCGCTTTGCCAGCAGGGACAAACTGTTTGATATTGTTCGTACAAAAATTGGTAATACACAGGGCAAGATTATACATCCAGCAGCAATTAAATTTATGAGTGCTACTATTGCTTGCAACCCTGGGAGTTTTGGGAACCAGCCTGAGAAGGCATCTGCTAAATTGAACCCCTTCCAAGTATGGACTGGGACATGGGCTATTTTTACCATTTTATCGGTTATTTCCTTAATGACCTTTCCACTGTCATCTATTTCAATACAGCAATTAGACAAATTGAACTTACCATACACCCCTCCTTCTTTAACTAGGAGGTAATCTAAGGCTAAGCGATTTTGCATAATATATGTTCGGGACTTCACACTTTCAGCGGCTAATTTGGTTAAGCCTTTCACAGTTTCATTTGTTATTATTTCTACTACAGCTTGCAACCTTATTAAGCACTTTAACAGGTAGATGGGGGTACGATATCCGTAGGTGCCATCCTCTGCCCAAGTGGCTGGTCCATACACTTCTATGATCCTTTCTGGTGGCCATTCATCATCCTTCCAATGGCCTATTTTTACCTTTTCTATTAATGAAGTGTCAATGGCAGCCCTCCGGGTTCGGATATTTCCTACTTCATCATACACTGGCACTCCCAACACCTGTCAGGGGCAACAAGAAAAATCCAGGTCTAATTATTCCCAAAACACATGCACCACACCAATTAGTTGGGAGTTGACTATAGGCATACTTTCCACATATCCAATACATACCATCAGGGGCTAGCCAAATATGAGAGGTGTTTTGAGGCTGGGAGATGTAGGGATTAAGGAGTGTGACATTCAAAAGTGCCTTTGCCTCTGTTGTGGGTTGCCTTCCCTTTCCCAACCACCATTTGCCATTGTTCCAGGTTGATAGACACATTAGTGCTCCTATCTGACGGCACCCCGTGGTACGGTTCTGGGCGTAAAAGACTGATCCCACAAAGTTCAAGGTTAGAGCCCAATTACCATCCTTCCCTGGGGTTGCTTTTAGGTTTCCCCTTTGCTCCATCTCCAACACCACGGTATAGTTCAGTTCCTGTGCCTCCCATGGCCATTTTTCTCCCATATTGGTTCCACCACATACAAAACAGTTACTAACATTTAACATTGCTGCTACGTCTTCCGCTAGCTGTACGAAGGTGTTAATAACCTTGGAGGGTAATTCCTGGATATTTAATTTCTCTATTTCTTGATAATACGACCAAAATATGGACTTTTTCCGGGATTGTTTTGTTTTGCTTATAATCTGTATTTCTATTTCTGATAACGGGTCATATCCTTTTCCATTGATTCCTATTCCAAACATCCACTGTTTGTTTTTCCACTTAGTCTGTTTTAAATACCAGCTACCATTGGTTACAGTTAGATTGACTAAATTACAGGTGTTTGTTCCACAGTTAGTCACATCTGTGGGTATCTTTTCAATTTTAATTTTTGAATACTCATTCGAGGCTTCAGTATTCCATTTTACACAAGACCACCACTTGCAGCGTACCGTTGATATGGTAAATTCATCTGGGGGACATAAATATTTATGATCAGATGCATAGGTCTGAATCCAATTCCTCCACAACTGTCTATTGCCGCCCAATGGTTGGAAGCCTGGCACACATCAAATCTTACACTAAAACCCGTATTTAGTGTCGGTTTCCAAGCGGACGTTCCTAATACTATCTGATCCCGCCCAGACTTATGGGATTTAATCTGTAAAGCCCAACTTGTTGGATTCAAAGTTGGGTCATAACATAATACCCTCTTAGTCCCATTACATCTTTTATAGGAAGTCCCATTTGCCTTACATGATGTCAGATCGAACTGGTTACAGGAATTTGGCTTGTGCGTATGATACACAAGAGTCCCTGCCCATCCTAGTCATAAGGTGTTCAAATCAGTGGCCTTCCATTCCTGTAGGAAGGGTGAGCCACAATCCAACTGGATATTCTGATTCAAGACCTTGTCTAGGAGACTTAAAGAACCTCCTGACCTGAGACATGCGCGTACTTTATCCCCTGTTACCAACTTCCCTATACATTTCTTGGTTATGGCTCTATCAAACATTCGGGGGGCCTCACAAGGGTGTGGTCCTGGCGAGGCAAACATCCACATCCCGGGATGAATAGCTATTTCCCTTTCTCCACATTCTGGAGGGGTTCCTACATCATACCTGCATGCTATGGCAGGTTCTCGTTGTCCCACAGTACCCCACTGGCCATAATTAGTAACACACATTTCCATTCTCCCAGTATTCTCATCTGAGATCGTGATCTCGCATCGCCTCTGTGTCCTCTGAGGGTTTTGATACAGGGTAAGGGCCCTTAAGGACGGATGTTTCTGGACCTTACACAACCCTGCCCAACCCCTTTTCAACTGGAAGGGGCTTATAGTTTGTCTGATTACAAAGAATGGGGGTGGGCCACAGTCTAGTGCCAGCAAGGGCAGTTCAGTAGATGTCAGAATGTGACCACATATTCCCACTCTCAGCATTCTTCCTATATGTGGGCACACCTCAGAGTTCCCAGGCCCTTTTTCTAGACATGCTATCAAGATGTGTAGGTCAAACCCTGTAGGATCATCACAAGGCTGGGGCCACTATCCTCCCAGTAAGCTGGATCTACCCTGAGTACACGATTAGCCTCACAAGTTGTTCTTCCTATCGGCTCGCTAAAGACAATACTTCGTTTAGGGCCCCACTCGCCTAAATTCTCAACACACACCACATCACCCTCCACTTGTATTCTACATCCAAATACTATACGCGGTTGGAGAGCCAGTCGCGCTGAATCTGATCGAACACTGGTAAGGTCACATATTAAGACCTACCTAGTGGCGATAAAGGCGGCAAAGTCTAACTACTTTTCCGCCTCTATTGCATCATCAGGGAATCGTCCAGCCGCCCTGTTTAGGGTGACCCGCTCCCTGCTCCATCCGGGAGTGCGGGAGGATCCCTTGGAAGGCAGGGCGGAAGAATTTGGACAATACCTGTATGACAAAATCGCGCAGATCCGGGGGGACTTGGACTCCGACTGGGTAGATCAGGGCAGGGTGGCGAGGACTAGTCTTGAGAGTATCACCTGGGAAGAGTTTGACTCTGTGACTCCCGATGATGTGGACAAGATTTTGGGGAGACTTAGTGCGGCCACATGTTCATTGGACCCATGTCCCTCCTGGTTGGTACTGGCTTCCCGGGAGGTTACACGTGGCTGGCTCCAGGGCATTATTAATGCCTCATTGAGTGAGGGTCACTTCCCCGCTGCCTTGAAAGAGGCGGTGGTGAGGCCTCTCCTCAAGAAGCCGTCCCTGGACCCAGCATTATTAGTCAACGTTCGTCCTGTCTCCAACCTTCGCTTTATGGCGAAGGTTGTTGAGAGTGTGATCACATGACAGTTCCCACAATTCTTGGAGGAAGCATCCTATCTAGATCCGTTCCAGTCAGGTTTCAGGTCTGGGTACAGCACAGAAACGGCATTGGTCACATTGGTTGATGATCTCTGAAGGGCTCGGGACAGAGGTTGCTCCTCTGTTCTGGTCCTGTTAGATCTCTCAGCGGCTTTTGATACCATCGACCATGGTATCATGCTGCACCGGTTGGAAGAGCTGGGGGTGGGAGGCACCGTGTTGCGGTGGTTTTCCTCCTTTCTCTCCGACCAGTCGCAGTATGTGTTGACAGGGGGGCAGAGGTCGACCTCGAGGCCTCTCATCTGTGGAGTGCCGCAGGGATCGGTCCTCTCGCCCCTTCTGTTCAACATTTATGTGAAGCCGCTGGGCGAGATCATCCGTGGTTTTGGGGTGAGATACCATCAGTACGCTGATGACACTCAGCTGTACATCTCCACCCCAGACCTCCCCAACGATGCCCTTGAAGTGATGTCCCAGTGCCTGGAGGCTGTGCGGACCTGGATGGGGAGGAACAGGCTCAGGCTCAACCCCTCCAAGACTGAGTGGCTGTGGCTCCCGGCATCCCGATATAGTCAGTTGACTCCATCGCTGACTATTGGGGGCGAGTCTTTGGCCCCCACAGAAAGGGCTCGCAATCTGGGAGTCCTCCTGGATAGGCAGCTGTCCTTAGAGAACCATCTGATGGCTGTCACCAGGGGGACTTTCTGTCAGGTTCGCCTGATTCGCCAGTTGCGGCCCTTTCTTGATCGGGATTCCCTGTGCACAGTCACTCACGCCCTTGTCACCTCTCGCCTTGATTACTGTAATGCTCTCTACATGGGGCTCCCCTTGAGGGGCACCCGGAGGCTCCAACTGGTCCAGAATGCAGCCGCGCGGGTAGTGATGGGAGCAACGTGGCGCTCCCATGTAACACCACTCCTGCGCGAGCTGCACTGGCTCCCAGTGGTCTTCTGGGTGTGTTTCAAGGTGTTGGTTATCACCTTTAAAGCGCTCCATGGCATAGGACCTAGTTATCTACGGGACCGTCTACTGCCACAGACGACCTCCCATCGACCCGTGCGCTCCCACAGAGAGGGCCTCCTCGGGGTGCCTTCAGCCAAACAATGTAGGCTGGCGACCCCCAGGGGGAGAGCCTTCTCTGTGGGGGCACCTACCCTCTGGAATCAGTTACCCCCCGAGATAAGGAAAATCCCAGACCTCAGTGCCTTCTGTCGTGCCCTGAAAACTTACCTCTTCAAACAAGCCGGGCTGGCTTAAGCAGTATTTTAAATTTTAAATTTTATGGGGATTGGTATTTTTAATTTGAGCCAAAATTTATTATTCTATTTTTAATTGTTCTTATTGTTTATATTATGTGTTTTTTAATTCCGGCTGTACACCGCCCTGAGTCCTCAGGGAGAAGGGCGGTCTATAAATTTAATATAAATAAAATAAATAAATAAATAAATAAAAATAAATTAGTATAAGTTCCAGCTCCATTCTTCTGCTGTGCGTAGAGGATCAGCTTCCGGGGTGATCCAGCAAAGCTCTTCAACACCATGCGCAGGGAACCTATTGCTGGTAAGGTTCAGCAAAGTGTCCTTTTAATAATACAAAAGAAGCAAATGAGCAAAGCTACTACTAATGTCATTTGCGTTTAAGCCGAAGCACCAAGGGTTTGCCTGTGGATTGTGCTTCCCATTGGACTGGGTCACTCTGGGCAGCTCCTTTTAGTCTGGTCCAATGAATCCATGATTTAGACTCCAAAGTTTTTACTCCAAGGGGAGAACACATAACTACGGTATACGGCCCTTTCCATTGAGCCTTAAGTGGTTCATTTTTCCAATGCTTTACCCATACTCTATCCCCTGGTTTAAAGGGATGGCACTTAGTGCTTAGAAGGGGTGGAGTTTGTTCTCCTACATATGTCCTTATGGCCTCTATACATGTATTTAGCCCTTGTAATTGCTTAATCAATTCCCTGTTTCCTATTCCCCCCTTATGAGACAAATATACCGGTTTCCCTGTTTCTGCCTGGGTGGACCGGATACGGTGATCTGTCTTATGCCACATTGTCAACCCAGGTAGGTGCGGTCACCTCGGTCTTTGATCTTATTGTGCCTTTTAAATAATGACACAAGTAATAACATGGAGCTATTCAGGAGTGAAATTCCTTATTTCTCTACTTTAGTGGTAACTGACAAAACGAAACTTTGAAGATCGTTTTAAAAAGCTTACTGTGTTCTATTGAAAGTTAGCCTGCAGTGCCATCTAGTGGCAGAAGGGAAAAAGATTCGACTTGGAAGAATTTTGACTATAGTTGACCTTGACATTTTGGTAGACAGATAAAGAAAACATATGTAAGAGAGAAGATTGGATTTTGGACTTTCCTTTTGGCTTTTAATGCTTTATTATTATTACTCACTGACTGGTGATTGCTTTGAAGTTCCGTGTTTTGATCTTTGCTGGTGGATGAAAGGCACTCTTTTTGGGGTTTTGTGACTTTTTTTTTTATTAGGGACTTTTTTCTATGCCTTTTTTTAAAAAAAGAACTAGATTGACAAGAAATTGGATTAAGACTGGAAGAGTCAGAAGAAAATTTTTCCTTTTTAGTTGTTTGCATTTGTATTTTTATCTTTTACTTTTGGCAGTTGAATTTTTTTCTCTCTTTTTTTTTATTGAAAAAGTTTTTTGCATACAAATTTTTCCCCCCCGTTTCCCCCCCCTTCCCCAACATTATAAAATACATGTACATATACAAAAGATATAATTCCCTCCCAATCCCACCCTAACCCTCCCCCCCACCCTTTTCCCTCCCAACCCCCTTGACTTCCATTATATGCAATACTAATAATTCCAAACAATATATATGTTAATCATCCTTCCATATCTTTTCACTATTTGCTAGTATAATCATCAATCCCCCTCAGCTGAAAGCTACATGATATTTTCTAATCTGATACTTATTCTGTACATACTCAATCCATTTATTCCAATCCTGTATATACTTCTCATGGGTCTGATCTTTTAAAAAAACTGAAATCTTCGCCATTTCTGCAAATCCAGCCATCTTCTGAGTCCATTGGTCCACCGTCGGTAGGACATCACTCTTCCAATATTGGGCAATCAACAACCTAGCTGCTGTCACCATATACAAAATCAATTTTGTTTCACCCAATGTAAAGTCTTTAGCTATACCCAATAAAAAAAATTGCTGAGAAAATTGTATTTTTTTCTTTAAAACATTTTGCATAACCCACCAAATTTTTATCCAAAAAGCCCTCACCTTTTTGCAAGTCCACCATATATGATAATATGTAGCATCTAAACAATCACATCTCCAACATTTTGGCTGCACATTAGGGTACATACAAGACAATTTCTTGGGGTCTAAATGCCATCTATAAAACATTTTATAAAAATTTTCTCGTAGATTTTGTGACTGTGTAAATTTAACATTCTGAACCCATATTTTTTCCCATGTTTCCATCATAACTGGTTGAGAGAAATTTTGTGCCCATTTAATCATACAATCTTTAACTAACTCATTTTCTGAATCCCTTTCTAACAGAACATTATAAACTCTCTTAATATGCATTGGACCTGTCTGCTTTATCTGTTCAACCAATTCTACTTCATATTCCATTAAACCAGTTTGTTGATCTTCTTTCCATCTCATCTGTAATTGATTGTACTGCAACCAAGTCAACGATTTCCCTTCTTCCAACAGCATATCCAAAGTCTTCAGTCGCCACCTGCCCTCTTCAAGATAAAGTAACTCTTTGTATAAGAAACCCCCGAGTGACTTAATATTTGTATTCCACATGGTATCAGCAAGATCCAGCCAGAACGGAATCTTATAATCCCAATTAATTCGGTGCTTCCTCCAGACTCTCAACAAGGCATTTCTAAGTAGATGGCTATTAAACACTTTGTCCACTTT
Source organism: Ptyas mucosa (assembly GCA_012654045.1). Taxonomy (NCBI): domain Eukaryota; kingdom Metazoa; phylum Chordata; class Lepidosauria; order Squamata; family Colubridae; genus Ptyas; species Ptyas mucosa. The sequence goes on from WNWU01011837.1 coordinate 14,796, forward strand.
ATTATCATAAAATAGATATGCATGCCATCCCCAAACAAGGTCATGACTTTCTATGTTCAACAATTCAGTCTTAGTTTTCCCAAACCAATCACTTAATTGTATCAATGCAGTTGCATATATATAGTATAATCGAAGGTTTGGAAGTTTAAGACCACCTCTCTCACGAATATCTTGCATTATTTTCAGTTTAACTCTTGGTTTTTTATCATTCCAAATAAATTTATTCAGTCCTTTTTGCCATTCTAGCAATGGTTTATCTGATTTGAGCACCGGTATCATTTGGAATAAGAAAATAAATCTAGGTAAAACATTCATTTTTACTGCTGATATTCTTCCCAGCAATGATAACTGCAATTTCTTCCAGTTTTGCATTTCTTTTTGTATCTTTTGCCACAGAACCTCATAATTATTTTGAAACAGTTTTATATTTGAGTCTGTGATTTGTACTCCTAAATATTTGACCTTTGAAACAATTTCGAAACCTGCCATTCTTTCCAGTTCCTTTTTTTTGCTCTCTGTCAAATTTTTAACAATCATTTTAGTTTTTTTCTGGTTTAATCTAAAACCAGATACCATGCCATAATCTTCTATAATATCTTTCATCTGGATTATTGATTTCATAGGTTGTGATAGGGTAACCACCAGATCATCTGCAAATGCCTTAGTTCTATAATCCTCTTGCCTTATGGCTATTCCATTCAAAGAGTTCGAGTCCCGTATTACGTTGAGTAAGACTTCTAGAGTTAAAATAAATAGTAGTGGGGATAATGGACAACCTTGTCTGGTACCTTTTTGTATATTAAAATTCGATGTTAAACATCCATTAATAATGAGTTGTGCATACTGCTCTTGATAAATTGCAGCAATCGCTTGTATAAACCGCTCCCCAAAATCCATTTTTTCCAAAGTCTTGATTATAAAGTTCCAATTCACTCGATCAAAGGCTTTTTCCGCATCCAAAAAGACCAGCACTGCAGAGATCTGTTTATTCTTATCTAGATAGTCCAATAAATCTATAACTTGCCTAACATTCTCCTTCATATATCTGCCTTGAATAAATCCTGCTTGATCATGATGAATTACCTTTTGAATAACTGGCATCAATCTGTTGGCCAACACTTTTGCAAAAATTTTATAATCTGTGTTTAATAGAGATATTGGTCTATAATTTTCTGGTTTCTTAGGACCTGATTCTTCTTTTGGTATCAATGAAACAAAGGCTGATTTCCACGAGGAAGATATCTTACCTCCTAATTGTATATTACAAAATAAGTCTTTGAGATGCTGAATCATTTCCTCTTGTAAGGTTTTATAGTAAACTGCAGTTAGGCCATCCGTGCCTGGAGCTTTAGCTGTTTTTAGTTGTTTTATAGCAAAACTAATCTCCTCCACTGTTATCAGTTGTTCCAGATTTTCCTTTTGAGCTGTTGAAACTTTAGAAACTCTCTTTTCTTCTAGATAATTATCTATAAAAATGTTCTGTATATCATCTTTAGCATATAACTTAGTATAATAGTCCAAAAAGGCCTTTTTAATTAATTCTTGTTGGTAAATTTCTTTACCAGCATACTCAGTACTATCAATAGTTCGTGTTGTTACTTGTTTCCTCAAAGTATAAGCCAACCACCTGCCCGGTTTATTAGCATTAGCAAATGTATTATGCTTTACAAATTGTAAGTTAGTTGCCGTCTGGTCTGCTATAAGCATTTGAAATTGATCCTTCAGAAGTTTTATAGCCGTTTGCAATTTTCCATCTGTTGGTTTTTGTATCAATTGTTGTTCTTTCTTTTTTATCTCACTTTCCAACTGTAATCTCTTTTTCTGCTGATTATGTCTGTGTTTAGAATTCATTTGAATTAGTACTCCCCGCATATATGCTTTACTTGCATCCCAAACTATTTCAATGGGGGTACCTTTATTCAAATTCAATTTAAAAAACTCCTTTAAATGTTTTTTAAGTTCAGTTATATTTTTTTCATATCTGAATAAATTCTCATTTAATCTCCAAGATCTTCTTTGTCTTTTGCCCATCTCAATTTCCATCCAGACAGGACTATGGTCAGTCAAAGTCCTAGGAAATATCTTTATCTTCTTTACTTTAGGAAGTAAGTTCGTGGTTAACAAAAAAAAATCTATCCTGGAAAAGGATTTATGCCTGTCCGAGTAAAAAGTAAAATCCAGTTCATTTGGGTTGCGAACTCTCCAAATATCTTTCAGTTCCAAATCCTCTTTCAGTTCATAAAAGGCTTGTGGTAATTTAATCCCAAATTTGGCCGTAGATGTTTTATCAATTTTCGGTTGAATTACTCCATTCCAATCTCCCATTATTATAATAGTTGAGTAGTCCCATTCCAAGATTTTTAGATGAAGCATCTTATAAAAATTTTCCTGTTGCTGATTTGGAGCATATATTCCGACCAACAAAATTGGTCCGTTATCTGTAATAATTTCAATTGCAATAAATCTTCCACCTTCATCTGTTTCTATCATTTTAGCTGCAAATCTTTTATTTATATACATCACCACTCCATTCTTCTTTTCCAAATTTGAAGCAACAAATTGCATTCCCAATCTTGAATTTATCAAATATTTCTGATCTTGCAATTTTATATGGGTTTCCTGTAAACAAATAACATCATTATGAACTTGTTTCAAATAATGAAATATCTTCCTTCTTTTTTGTGGAGAGTTCAATCCATTAACATTCCAAGACAAAAGTTTAAGTGCCATTTGATCCAGTCTGAAGTTTTGAGAGCAATTGTTGAAGATTCTTTTGTACAGAAGTAATCTTCGGTTTAGCTCCTCCCATGACTTCAGCTTGCTGCTTGCCTTTATCTCTCTTTTCACGTTGTGGCTTGTAAAATTCTTGTTGCTTTTCCTTCATTTGCTTAGACATCGCTCTGGTCACACGTTGCTCTTCCATTTTAGATGTTGTCGATTCAAGAGCCAACACTTCTTCTGTAAAAGTTTTGGATATTTCTTCCAAAGGAGAAGCTTCCAGTGGTGCAAAAGGATCCGTCACAACACCACCTACAGCTCCCATTGCCTCCCTTGCCTCCTTTTGGGACTGTTTTATTTGTTCTTCAGTTTCTTTATCAGACTCCGCTTGTAGTTGAGCATCCTTATCTATTGGTGAAGATGTACGTGGAGGAGGAGAGCCCGCTTTCAAAACATTATAATAAAATTCTTCTGCTTTTGCAATAGTATTAAGGCGGTATCTCACTCCTCTGATCCTCAAAATTACACCTATTGGAGCATCCCATCTAAATTGTATATTCTGTTTTTTCAATTCTGCCACCAAAAATCCAAAATCCTTTCTGTCTCTTAACATTTTGGGTGGTAATTCTTTGAAAATTCCAATCTGGCTTCCTTCAACCTGAACAGCTGTAACAAATGAGTTTTGCAAAATATCATTTCTTATTCTTCTGTCTGTAAAATATATCACTACATCTCTAGGCAATTGCCTTTGTACTGCCACATGAGAATTGACTCTATATGCCTTATCAATCTTACACAGAACCAGATCAGGTTCTACCTTCAACAAAACTGCCAAAGCATCAGCACAAATTTTTTTAAGATCTTCTCTGCTGTTCTCTTTTAGACCTCTAAGTCTAATAGCAAACTCCATTGATCGAAATTGCATCATAGTAATCTCATTTTCCATTTTTTGTGTAATTTCTTGTATTTCATCAATTCTTGTGTCAGATGCTCTAAATTTAGTCTCTACCTCTGAAGCAAGGTTATCCACTTTTTTATCAATCTGCAACACTACCTCAGACAGGCCTTTAACCACTGTTTGAATATCTTGTTTAACTGCATCATATTTCTCTTGAACCATTCCTTTAACCTCCTTCTCTGATCTTTGAATTTCTTTAATAATAAGGTCATATTGACTTTCTTCCTTTGTCTGGGTTTGCAGCTGCGCTGTTTGAGGCTGCTTCTGTTTATGTGTGGGGGAGCCCCCCCTGGTTGCTTTGTTGCCATTTTGCCTCTTAAAGATCTTCCTTTTCCACAAATTCTAGCAACTTTTCCCAAAAAATTCTCCAGATTCAATCAGGTCTATAAAAGTCAGTTAGTATTTTTATTTTTATTTTATTTTATTTTTTGGTTGCTTTTCTGCCTCTTCCAGCCGGATTTGTTACTTTAAAATGTAGCCAAATAGACTGATCAAATTACTTTCACTTTCAGCTGTTCTCCACTGAAAGCAAGCGCCATTTTTTTTCCTGTTCTCAGTCCCAGATTACTTTCACTTTGAAAGCTCTTTAAAATAGTTCAGAAAACTTTCAATACTTGCTGTTTAATAGGAAGTTTCAGTTCTTCTTTATTATTTGTTGATGTTGGTAATGCTGCCGCGCTGTCTTGCTCTGCTTTGAGCAGAGTTTCCCAGTCGTCCGGAGCTTCAGTGGCTTGGATAGGGAGTCCCACCCTGTTAACTCCCCAGAAGCAAAAAAAAATTTCTGGGGGTCTCACAGGGGACTCTACCTGCAGCCGCCGGCTCTCCTCGCAAGTCCCTCGCGTCTTGGAGTTTTTTGAGCCGTTTCAATTGCCGAAACGGCTCTTTTACGGGCGATCGGGCTGGCGGTCTTCAAAAGACCGTCAGCGACGGCTCGCGGCAACAGCGGAAGTCCTCTCTCTCTTTTTTTTCTTTCTGTTGGGGTATTTGGAAATTTGATTTTTGAGGGAGGTGGTTGATTGGAATTTTTGTTTTTTAATTTTTATATTTAATTTTTATATTTAATTTTTTATTTTTATTTTTTTTATTTTTTATTTTTGCTAATCCAACCATTGGGGAGGATTAGGCACTTGGATTATAAATATGAAGAAATTTACAAAAACTAGTAACAAGTAAAACATGGAAGAAGAAATTAAAGCAATATCTTTAAATGTAAATGGACTGAATGCAGCGATAAAAATAAACAGAACTTTATCTAAATTAAATAGCTTGAAGATGGACATTATATGCCTACAAGAAATACATATTAGAAAACAACATTTAAAATTATTACAATATCCAAATTAGGAGTTCTATTTACATCATTGATACAACAAAGCAAAAGAGGAGTGGTGTTGTATATCAAAGAAAAATTAGAACCTAAATTACTTTTTGAGGATGAAGAGGGTAGGATTCTGATGGTGGAAATAAAAATGAACTTTAAACAAATACTTTTGATAGCAATATATGCACCAAATGAAAAACAAGAATTTTATCGGAGATTACACAGAAAAATTTTAGAATTGGGCTATGAATATGTATGTATAATGGGTGATTTTAATACTGTAACAAATGTGGATCTGGACTATAAAACAATGAAGACAAATAAAAAATCCAGAAGAATATTGCCGAAATCTTTTTTTACAATGATAGAAAAGTTGAGTATTCAAGATATTTGGAGACAAAAACACTTGAAAGAAAACCAATATACCTTCTATTCAAACAGACATTTATCGTGGTCAAGGATAGACATGATATGGATGTCAACAGAACTTATAGATAATATACAAGAAGTAAATATTGGCTCAAATATTTGGGCGGACCATAGCCCAATGACAATAATATGTAAAGGAAAGAAGAAAAAGACAAGATGGACTTTGAATGCAACAATATTAAATGAAAAGGACTTTCAGCAGTTGATGGAAAAAGAATTAGAATTTTTCTTTAAAATAAATAAGAAAGAAGATACATCACTTCAGAAGATATGGGATACGATGAAAGCCTATATTAGAGGTTTGGCTATAACATATTTGGGAAGAAAGAATAAAAAGAAAAGGCAAAAACAGATAAGATTGGAAGAGGAGTATAAGAACTTAGAGAAAGAATTCCAAAAAAAAAAAACCAAAATAAAAAAATTAAGAAGCTGATGGAACTGAAAAAACATGAAATAAATTTAAATGAACAGGAATCATTAGCAAATAAATTAAGAGCATCTAACCAGATTTTTTTTGAAAATGCAAACAAACCAGGAAGGTGGTTAGCATATAAATTAAAAAAAGAGAAGGAGAATAAAATAATAAAATATTTACAAGTTGAAGAGGGGAAATTACACTATAGAAATAAAAAAAAGATAGTAATTCAAAAATACTATAAAAATCTCTATTCCCAAGAAAAGATTTCAGAGGAAGAGATAATAAAATATTTGGAAAAATCAGATTTACCTAAAATACTAGGACAATATAAGGGAATGTTAGAAGAAAGAATAACAATGATGGAATTAACAGAAGCGATAAAAGGACAAAAAAATAGGAAAGCACCAGGACCGGATGGGTTACCAGCTGAACTATATAAAACACTACAAAAAGTGATGAGTAATGTAATGTTGGAACTATTTAATGAATTAGTAATGAAGGCAACAATGCCAGACTCATGGAGGGAGGCTTATGTAACACTTATACCTAAAGAGGATACAGAACTACAATTGGTAAAAAACTATAGACCGATTTCATTGCTAAATGTGGATTATAAGATTTTTGCTTCAGTAATGGCAAATAGATTAAAAAGAACTGTTAAATGAATTTATTCATATGGACCAGAATGGATTTTTACCTAAAAGGCAAATCAGAGACAATATGAGGATAATTTTGAATACTTTGGAATATTATGAGACACATTCAGAAAAACAAATGGCGATGATGTTTCTAGATGCCCAAAAAGCTTTTGACAATGTGAACTGGCAATTTATGCTAGAACAACTGCAGAGAATGGACTTTGGGGACAGATTTATAAACACTATAAAAACAATTTATGACAGACAATCTGCTAAGATAATGATGAATGGAGAAATGACAGAAAATGTTAGCATTATGAAGGACACTAGACAAGGATGTCCTCTATCACCATTGCTGTTTATTTTGACCTTAGAAGTTTTAAATATTAGGCGAAATGAAGAGCTAAAAGGGATGAAAATCAAAAAAGAAGAGTATAAACTGCAAGCTTTTGCGGATGACTTAGTATTCATCTTAGAGGAACCACAAACAACAGGTCCCAAATTACTAGAACAAATAGAGAATTATGGAAAGGTGTTTGGTCTAAAAATAAATAAAGATAAAATGAAAATTTTGGTGAAAAATATTACAGAAAAACACAAAAGAGAGATAGAAGAGAATTTTTACAAGTGGTGTAAAAAGTTAAATACTTAGGAGTCTATCTAACTTCAAGATGTGTAACGATAAAAGAGGATAATTATTATAGTTTAAAACAACAAATCGAGAAAGACTTGGAGAAGTGGAAGAATCTTCAATTGTCACTAATGGGAAGGATTGCAATAATAAAGATGAATATATTACCAAGATTATTATTCATATTTCAGACAGTACCGATAAAAATTGAAAAGACTTATTTTCAACAGCTTAATAAGATAATAAGGAAATTTATATGGCAAGGGAAAAAAGCAAGAATAAGCACAAAAATGCTTCAGGACACAAGATTATGTGGAGGTTTTGGGTTACTGAATTGGAAATTGTATTACCAGGCAGCAGCATTGACTTGGATGAAGGAATGGGTTGAATTAAGAAATACAAGACTATTAACACTGGAAGGTCATGATTTACAATTGGGATGGCATGCATTTTTATGGTATGGCAGAAATAAGATACATACATACTTTCATAGACATTATATAAGGAATGCATTGTTATTGGTATGGGAGAAGGTCAGATATAAATATTATCTGAAAATACCAATATGGTTATCAACAATGGAAGCTTTAATACACCCAAATGTTTTTAATTTTGGTAATATTGTTAGATATAAAGATTTACTAAGAGATGAGGGAGAATTGAAAGGGAAACATGAACAAGAAGGACAGGGGATTGAGACAGACTGGTATATGTATATGCAGATACAAACAAGATATGAGAAGGATGCTAAATTATTTATTTATTTATTTATTTTCTTATACTTATATGCCGCCCTTCTCCTGAAGGACTAGGGGCGGCTCACAAAAATTAAAACAATGAAAACAATAAAAATAATTACTAAAATAATCAATTAAAATCTCCCAAAAAATTAAAAATCGCCCATCAGATCAGGAGATTTGTTGGAAAAGCCATGTCTTCAGGTCACGGCAGAAAGAGCGGAGGTCGGGGGCTGTCCGGAGCCCCGTGGTTAACCTGTTCCAGAGGGTCGGTGTGCCCACAGAGAACGCCCTCATCCTGGGCGCCACCGGCCGACATTGTCTGGCCGATGGCACCCGGAGGAGGACAGTCCTATGTGAGCGCACAGGGCGGTGGGAGGCGGGCAGAAGGTGGTCCTGCAAGTACCCCGGGCCCATGCCATGTAGGGCTTTATAGGTAAGTACCAGCACCTTGAAGTGGATCCGAAGGACCACCGGTAACCAGTGAAGCTCGCACAGGAGAGGTGTAACACGGGAGTAACGGGAAGCTCCCGTAACAACCTGCGTGGCCGCATTCTGGACCAGCTGGAGCCTCCGGGTACACCCCAAGGGCAGCCCCATGTACAGGGCATTGCAGTAGTCCAAACAAGAGATAACAAGAGCATGGGTGACTGTACGGAGGGCATCCCTGTCTAGGAAAGGGCATAACTGGCGCACCAGGTGAACCTGTGCAAAAGCCCCCCTGGTCACAGCCGTCAGATGGTCCACTAAGGACAGCCGCGAATCCAGGAGGACGCCTAGATTATGAACCCTTTCAGAGGGAGTAAGCAACTCCCCTCCCATTAGAAGTGATGCGGCCACTAGACCATGAGATGCCAGCAACCACAGCCACTCCATCTTGGAGGGGTTGAGTCTGAGCCTGTTCTTACCCATTCAGACCCGTACCACCTGCAGGCACTTAGACATCACGGAAAGGGCATCCCTGGGTTGGTCTGGGGTGGAGATGTAAAGCTGGGTATCATCAGCATACTGATGATACCTCACCCCAAAACTGTGAATGATCTCACCCAGCAGCTTCATATAGATGTTAAAGAGCAAGGGGGAGAGAACCGACCCCTGAGGCACCCCACAAGTGAGGGGCCTTGGGGAGGATCTCTGTCCCCCTGCCCAAACAAACTGTGAGCGACCCGAGAGGTAGGAGGAGAACCACTGCAAAACAGTGCCCTCCACCCCCAGCCCCCCCGAGTTGTCGCAGTAGGATACCATGGTCGATGGTATCAAAAGCCACTGAGAGGTCAAGTAGGACCAGGATGGAGGAATAACCCCCAGAGATCATTCACCAGGGCGACCAATGCCGTTTCCGTGCTGTGTCCGCACCTGAAGCCCGATTGGTACGGGTCTAGATATGGTTTTTATATGGAAAAGACTGAGTTGGATAGGATACTCATGGGAACAGATGATAATTTAATAAAAAAAAATATTTTTTTACTTAGTATTGAATTAGAGGAAGAGCAAGTAAAAGAAACAATGATAGCTTGGGGAAGAAACTTTGGATATTCAATTGATTTGGAAAAATGGCAACAACTATGGGAAAGGAATTATAAATTAACCGTGTCCAGTGCATATAAGGAAAATCAATATAAAATGTTTTATAGATGGCATATGCCCCCTGAGAAACTGGCAAAAATGTTTAAAGATAAATCAGCTAAATGTTGGAAATGTCACCAGTTACCAGGTTCTTATTACCATATGTGGTGGACATGTCCAGAAGCTAAAAATTATTGGAATAAAATTAAGATATGGCTGGAAGAAATGATACAACAACGTATTGATCTAAAACCAGAACTGTTCCTATTGGGTATCCTGCCAGAAAAAATTAGCAAAGAAAATATTTATTTGATTATACATGTAATAACAGCTGCAAGGATTGTTTATGCACAACATTGGAAAGCAGAGAAAATACCTTTGGAAGGAGAAGTAATAAAAAATTTTTAGATTGTGCAGAAATGAATAGATTGACTTTGAGGATTAAAGAAAGAGAAGATTCAGAATACTTTAAGACATGGAATCAATTCTACTATTGGTTAGAAAAGAGATACAAATAAGTAAATTAATAGTTATGTATAAAAATGCTATAATCAGAATATTTTGTTAGTGATGAATTGTTGTAATTGATTCAATGAGAACGAAGACAGAAGAAATAACAAAAAGAACGATTGGAGACAACACCGAGATATCACATGGAAGGAATGACTGATGTATTAAATGTTTGTTTAAAAAATAAAAAACTTTAAAAAAATATCAGTTTGGCAACCAGAAAATATTTAAGATCATTACAGTGTCCTGAGATCATGTGATCACCATTTGTGACCTTCCCAGCCAGTGTCCAACAAACAACTCAATGGAAAAAGCTGGATTTGCTTAATGACCGCATAATTCACTTAACAACTGCACTGATTTACTTAACAACCATGGCCAAAAAGGTTATAAAATAAAGTTGTAGACCATCCCACTAAAAGGAATGAACTGCTCATAATATTGGATGCAGAATATGAGCCCAGCTATCACTGAATGCTAACAGGCCGTCCCTTGCTTCTATCTCAATTATATCTTGAAGACAGGAAAGGTGGAGGGGGGAGAGGGAGAGGGAGAGGAAGCTCTTTTCATCTTGTAAACACAGAGACTCAACTATCAATCAATCAGAATAGAGCTGGAAGGGACCTTGGAGGTCTTCTAGTTCAGCCCCCTGCTCAAGCAGGAGAAACAACAGTAAGCCAAGTGAGAAACAAACACAGAGACAATGTGGAGACATTTTCTTTTTTGTCATTTGCCCCAGTGGTTGAAAACAGCTCCTGGGGCAGAAATGAAGCACTTTCACATTGTCTCTTATGCTGCTGCATCATGTGCAAAGATATACGGATAGTCCTTGACTTACAACCATTCACTTGGTGACTATTCAAAGTTACAATGGCACTGAAAAAAGTGACTTATGACTGGCTTCCACACTTGTGATGGTTGTAGCATCCCTGTGGTTATGTGATCAAAATTCAGATACTTGACAACTGGCATGTATTTATGATGGTTGCAGTGTCCTGAGGTCATGTGATCCTTTGGTGACCTTCTTACAACCAAAGTCAACAGGGAAGCCAGATTCACTTAACAACCATGTTACTAACTTAACTGCAGTAATTCACTTAACAAGTGGGTATAGCTAGTGCCATCGGAGGTACAGCAAATTCCGGGGCTCCTGGAAAATGCTAATATCTTAGCTGCTTTAGGGGACCCCCAAGGATCATAGCTGTCCTGTAGGGACAGTGAAGAACGGAAGCACAGGCAGGCACGAACAGGGAAGTCATAAGTTCCCTGAAGTGTCTGCATCAGCCTCCCTTCCCAGCAGCAAGGGAAGACAGTCATTAGGAGCTGTCAAAAGCCAGGCGGTCACACACAAGAAGAGAAGGAAAAAAGAAAGAGGTGATCTCATCTGGGTGAGAAACTGTGGTCTTGGAAACAAGATTCCTTTATATATTTAACTCCTGAACTTTTAAAACTATTTTACTTGAGAAAATTGGCAAAGAGAGAGGGGAGGGAGTGGAAAAAGGCTACCTCCCCACCTCCGGAACAGCTGCGAAGAAGCGGAAGCCATTAATAAATGCTAATTAACGAAAGCTGAAAAAGCAATTTAATAAATTGAAAGCAGATTGGGAAAAGAGGCATTTTTGGCTAAAGAACTGTAATTTGAAAATTTGAGTTTGGAGTTTTGAAGCTGGGGGTTTAGTTTTATTTCCCCCCCCCCTCTTTTAAGACTATTTTGGATTGCAGAGGCAATTAAAGAGATATATTGGACAAAGGAAAAGATGAGAAGGGAGTGACCTTGGGATGTTTTGGAAACTGGCAAGAAGATTTTGATAACAAGTGGTCTTGTGACTTTGTAACAGAAGGGGGAAGATATAGAAGAAGAAAAAAAGAAAGCTGTTTGTTCTCCATATTGGTGGAGACAGCAGCCAGGCATGGGTAGTTCTCGCCTATCAGATTGAAGGACTGAGTCTGTTGAAAGTTGTTAAGTCCCGCCTTCCTTGCTAGGGGTTTCCAGCTTTTTATCTCAGTCTTCAGACTGGACAGGCGTGTGTGGGAGTATTTCTCTGCAGAATTTGTACTTTACTTGGATTTCTTCTGCCTTTCTTTGGATTTGTGAGGTATATTTGTTTGCCTGCTGACAAGCAGCTTGTATTTATATGGCATTTGTTTTTGTTTTTTTCGTTGCTAATTTGTCCCAGGACCCAGACCCTTTCTTAAAGTTTTTGGTTGCATGTTATGTTGTTGCACATGATTGGAATCACAGAAAAAGATCTTATTTTATGTGAATTTGGGGGTCTGGGACTGGCAGTTAGGGTGTTGAGCCCTGTTTGTTTGTGCTGGATTGCATTCTAAAGTGCTTAGAAGAGCTGTGCTCTGAATGGGGTTGATCGGGTGGCCATTTTGGTTTACTTATTGAGCTGCTCCACATGTTATTTCAGGAGTTTTCGCGCTCCATGTGGCCTCACTATGGAGGAATTCCTCAGCCCAGCGCTTGCCCGTGTCTGTGACCACAATCGGGCTCTTTAGTGTAAGGTCCCAAAATATATTTGAGTCACCAGAATGCCAAAGAAAGAGACTCAAGACAAGGCTTGCAAAAAACCAGATTTTATTTATGGCCAAAAACAAAATACTGGGTGGGACTATATCCAGAACATACAGATACAATGCATGCGAGGAGATAGCCACACCTTGGGGAAGGTATGGCATCCTTTTATACCCTCAGAGACATCAGCTTAGTACCCAATTCTGCCCCCCTAGTTTAGGTTCGAGTATTTGTTGTTGCCCTGCAAAGGAATAGAAACTTCCCAATTAGTCTTATCTCGTCCTTGAGCATTCCTTTGTTTTTCTCAATTGGCCATTTGGCCCCCTGGTTCTGCAAGGAACGAGTTTACACAGATCAAAGGCATAAATTAGGGCTGAGGTGTAAATTATCTCTTGGTTTAAAGTAGGAAATGCGGGTCCAGCTAGATGACCACTGAAGGGCCCTCTTTAATAATAATGATGATGAATGCGGGACCTACTAAATGACCACTGGACATCTTTCTAGTATTCATTTCCAAATGTATCCAGTGGAAAAGTACAAGAGCCAGCCAAATTCCTCTGTATGAGCAACATTCTGTAAAAAGGGCCTCTCGTTTGTCAGGAGGAGCAATATCTTGGGTGATATACTGTTTGAAGGTTATAAATGTCAAGGATGCCAAAATAAGACAGTGAGTCTCATTCAACAAAGATAATATTGAATACATGGTATGGTAATCTTCAGAACAGTTATGATTGTTTGGCAAGACATGTAAGAACTTCGTAATCAGGAAGATGTCATTTCTTATAACAAATGTTTTTAGTAATTAAAACGGCTGTGTTAGTAGTTTCCTTTGTTTGAAATTGTATAAAAGACCAGGATCTCACACCCATAAGTTGTTCAGTTTGTTTTAGGTAATCTTACCTACTGAACCTATTATTACAATAATAAACTCTGATTCTGTTTGCCCTTTGGGATGTTTCTCAATCTCTTCATTCCATAACAGGTTGATGTCTGCAGTTCCAACTAAGAAATGTACCATGCTCTTAGATGGCACAAGAAAAACAGGAAGAAGATTGATATGGGTTCAGGTCAAATGGCCGGGACAAATACCGTATTTATCGGCGTATAACACGCACTTTTCCCCCCTGAAAATAGGGGGCAAATGATGTGTGCGTGTTATACGCCGATATAATGTTAAGAAGGGGGGTGGGGTGCAAACAGCAGCTACCTCGAGCAAGCCACAGGGCTCCGAGTTGTTGGAGAAGCGGGAGCAATAGCAGCCTGGACTGCGCTTTCAGCGGGCAAACAAAGCTGCCTCTGCCACGAGGAACTTTGGAGAGAGAGGGAGGGACTGGCTGTGGCCGTTCTCGCCAGCTAAGAGACAGGCTGCTCCCACAGCTGCCCCCGCCCCCGCCCTCTCTCTCCAAAGTTCCTCACGGCAGAGGCAGCGTTGCTTGCCTGCTGAAAGCGCAGCTGCCGCTTCTCCAACCACTCGGAGCCCTGCATAATAGCGCTGCGGCTTGCTCGTGGTAACTGTCATTTAGACTCCCCCCCCCTTCCTCCTCCTTGAGTTCGAGCCTCGCGGCGTGGCCGAGGCGGGGTGGGATAATAGCTGCACGGATCCTCCGGTGCCATGTGTGTCCCGTGCGCTGCAATGATGAAGCGC
>WNWU01011837.1:29287-52051 GCA_012654045.1 Ptyas mucosa
TCCTGCCAGGGAGCATGACCGCTTCCCGGCCAGCGCACCTCTTACCGCGCCCACTTCCCCACCGGTAGGTCTCCATGAGTGAGAAGCTGTGCTCTCCTCCGGTCCTCCTGAGGCGCCTCGCCTCCCCGCTGGCAGCTTCTCCTTCTCCTGGCTGCTCCAGGAGCAGCCTGAGACTTTGCTTTCCCCACCGGTAGGCTTCCATGAGTGAGAAGCTGTGCTCTCCTCCGGTCCTCCTGAGGCGCCTCGCCTCCCCGCTGGCAGCTTCTCCTTCTCCTGGCTGCTCCAGGAGCAGCCTGAGACTTTGCTTTCCCCACCGGTAGGCCTCCATGAGTTTTATTTGAAATTTAAGTTTTTTTCCTGAAATTTCCCTCTTAAAATGAAGGTGCGTGTTATACGCCTGTGCGTGTTATACGCCGATAAATACGGTACCAGATAATAACAATATGTTTGTAACAAAATATAAAGGAATAATATATGTGATACTGTTATAGAAATGAAAGACTGGAGAACATTCCTGGGTCAGACAGATACATTTTATTTGCGCAAAGGTTCAGTGCAGTTTTGGTTCTGGCAAATCTGAACCAAGAATGGTTCTGATTTCTCTGTTTTTATACATTTCTAAGACACAGGATTTGATGAGCTCATTCATTCTCCATATATGGTTACATAGTTTGTTACATTATAATCATGTTATACTTCCATTATACTTTACTAATTATAAAACCATACATGTTAGTTAATAACTTTCCTAACCCATCACTTTATGGTTTACAACTTTCCTTAAAAGCTGTAATGGTCAAATGCAGAAATTTATGGCTCTATCTTAAGTATAAGTAACTTTGTTTCATCTGCATTTCCCTTCCATATGGCTGTATTTCCGTAGTTTTGGTTCTGTGTAGAATCAGTGTGTTTGACACAGGGTCATAGGTCAGGTAACTGTGAGGAACTCTATAATGTAATTGCTTAGCTTCTTCTCATTATCACAGTCGGTCATCTACCAGAATACTACTCTTAGCTTTCCTGATGGGTGACAGCTAGGCCTCATCAGAAGATATATTACTACTAATGGGGTTCAGCTGCCTTTAATATACCGTATATACTCGAGTATAGGCCAACCCGAATATAAGCCGACCCCCCCAATTTTACCCCCAAAACTGGGAAAACTTATTGACTCGCGTATAAGCCGGGGGTGGGAAATGCAGCAGCTACCACCAGAAATTACCACCACCATAATCCTGGGGAAGAAACACCAGATGGAGAGCAGCGTTTCTTCATCGCTCCTTTTGCAACATCTGCCGAATCCCACTGAAGCCAGTGTAAAATCAGCGCGGTTTGGGGATGCGCCCACCCGCTGCCCATTACACGTGTACACAGACCACCTCCACTGCCAGGCCGGGGACCCTCTTCCCATGCACGCTATTTTTTTCTTTTTTGGGGGGAGCCTCCCCATTTCCTCGGGCGCGGAGGCGCGCTTGCAGCTTGGCTAGCCGGCCGGCCAAGGGGCCGGGAAAAGAGGGGGCTTCCCCGGAGGCACGCGTGCTCCAGCTCGGCTCCGTGCCACCCCGCTGAAGGCTCGCCCGGATTGGGGAGGCGGCGTGAAGAAGCAGCAGCCGCAACACCAGCCACACCACCATGGCGGGGCTGAACTGAAGCGGGGAGGAGGGAGAGCGCTCTGCATACCCTCCTCCAGCCCATCCCTGGTGGAGCTGGGCTGGGCTGGGCAGGGCTGGCGCTGCGCGTCGCGCCTTCCCAGCTGAGCCCACGCGATCACTCGGGCACCAGAGCTCGGCGCGCGGGGGTGGGGAGGGCTGGGGGCTTTTGTGCTTTTGCCCCTCGCTCGCTCGCTTGCCCGCCCACCCACCTCTCCCTTTCCTGTCCTTCCTCCGGGGCGGCGTGTTTGTGTGTGCGGGTCACGAACAAAGACCCCCGGGTGCACCCGGCGTGGCAGAGAAGGGCGCGGGGTGAGCGAGAAAATCGCCTTCCAAGGATCGACTATAGCGGATCGCAGCCTGGAGAGCCTCTCTCTGCCGCTAGAAATGTGCAGGCGCTACCTGGAAGGTGGATCTGTCTCCAAAGCACTGCTGGCGAGCTCGCTCGCCGCACGCCCTCCTCTGCCGCGCCAGAAGGACGGGGGTCTTTCTTCGTGACCCGCACACACAAACACGCCGCCCCGGATGAAGGACGGGAAAGGGAGAGGCGAGTGGGCGGGCGGGCAAGCGAGTGAGCGAGGGGCAAAAGCACAAAAGCCCCCGGCCCTCCCCACCCCCGCACGCTGTGCTCTGGTGCCCAAGTGATTGCGTGGGCTCAGCTGGGAAGAGCCCGGGGCGTGGGGCTGGGGAGGGCCGGGCGCTTTTGTGCTTTTGCCCCTCGCTCACTCGCTTGCTTGCCCACCCACCCGCCCCCCCCCCCCTCCCCCTCCCGCCCGTCCCGCCTGTGTGGGCGGGTCACGAACAAAGACCCCCGGGCGCACCCGGCGCGGCAGAGAAGGGCGCGGGGCGAGCGAGAAAATCGCCTTCCCAGGATCGACTATGGCGGATCGCAGCCTGGAGAGCCTCTCTCTGCTGCTGGAAATGTGCAGGCACTACCTGGAAGGTGGATCTGTCTCCAAAGCGCTGCCAGTGAGCGAGCTCGCCCTGCGCCCTCCTCTGCCGCGCCGGAAGGACGGGGGTCTTTCTTCGCGACCCGCACATACAAACACGCCGCCCCGGAGGAAGGACAGGAAAGGGAGAGGCGGGTGGGCAGGCAAGCGAGCGAGCGAGGGGCAAAAGCACAAAAGCCCCTGGCCCTCCCCACCCCCGCGCGCCGGGCTCTGGTGCCCGAGTGATCGCGCGGGCTCAGCTGGGAAGGAGCCCCGCAATGCGCAGCTCCAGCCCTGCCCAGCCCAGCCCAGCCCAGCTGGAGGAGGGTATGCAGAGTGCTCTCCCTCCTCCCTGCTTCAGTTCAGCCCCGCCATGGTGGCGTGGCTGGTGTTGCGGCTGCTGCTTCTTCAGACCGCTTCCCCGATCCGGGCGAGCCTTCAGCGGGCTGGCACAGAGCCGAGCTGGAGCACGCGCGCCTCCGGGGGAAGCCCCCTCCTCTTTTCCCGGCCCCTCGGCCGGCCGGCTAGCCAAGCTGCAAGCGCGCCTCCGCGCCCGAGGAAATGGGGAGGCTCCCCGAAAAAAACAAAAAATAGCGTGCATGGGAAGAGGGTCCCCGGCCTGGCGGTGGAGGTGGTCTGTGTACACTTGTAATGGGCAGTGGGTGGAGGGGTGGGCGCATCCCCGGACCGCGCTGATTTTACACTGGCGTCGGTGGGATTCGGCAGACGTTGCAAAAGGAGCGATGAAGAAACGCTGCTCTCCATCTGCCAGCGAGCGAGCGAACAGCCAGCCAGCCGCGGGAGAAGCTGCAAAAAGCTGCAAGCCTCCCTGCAACCCCTAAAGCCAAAAAGGGGCACGGGGGAGGGCCGCCGCACCCCCCCCACACACCCCACTTTGGCTTTAGCAAGCCTCCCTGCAACCCCAGGAGCCAAAACAGTTGCAGGAAAAAAGGCATTTTTTTTGTGACTCGAATATAAGCTGAGGGGGCCTTTTTTCAGCCTAAAAACGTGCTGAAAAACTCGGCTTATATTCGAGTATATAGGTACTTTCCAACCAGCACATTTCTCTTTTATAATAATGTGAATAGAGAGGGTCTTTTAGAGTTCATGTATCTGACTTTGTATGATTCCTACTTTATTCACATTATTTCTTATTTACTATAATTCCTGCTTTATTCACATCATTTCTTATTTACTATAATTCCTGCTTTATTCACATCAATACAACTACAAAGGCACAATATATGTGTTGCAGGAACCTAATGGTTACAGAATAACAAGTTTTTAATAAATCTAGTATATCAGTATTTTATATTCTATCCTTATTATTGTTTCTCTACATTAGAAACTGAAAAATTTCAGTAAATGACTCAGGAGTTTTTTGTTTAGCGCTCCATTTAACTGCCTCTTTATTCAGCTGCAGCAATATTAAGGGCCTTGAGCTCCACGTGGCGGTTGCCATTTTGGATTCAAAAATAAAAGCCTCAATTTTTTTTTCTGCATCTTTTTAAACCTTTGAGGCTTGGATGTTAATGCTGCCTAGCTGGTTTTTTTCTTGTAGTCTTATTTCATTAAATTGGACACTTGGATTAGCAGTCTTATGTGCCAGATCTGCATGTATTGGCAGTGGCATTATTCCAGGAGATTCATGCTCCTTTTTATTATGTATTGATGGCTGAAGTGGACAGAGTCCTCAAGCCTTGTATGGTGCTAATGCCTACCTGTGATTTTTGATAAGACTGATTCAGTTTCTGTCTATGAATTGTTATAGTTCATAACAATATTATGTATGGTATTCATGAGAATCAGATTAAATTCATAATTCTAACAATAAATTTTTATATCTCTATTTTATTATATACATGAAATAAATTAATTAATGCAATACAGGTACAGGCATTTAAATACATATATTTATGACTATATGTTTCTATTACACTAAAGGGAGTGGGTTTTTGTTCCCTAATTTATACTGTTTATTGTCTTATTAGGGATTACGCTGATTGTGCTCAGCATTATGCCTAAGGCACAGAGTAAGTCTAAGCATGGGCATAAAGCAACTGCAGCAGCAGCAGCAGCTAAGCAAGATGATAAGAACCCTGTTCATGCTGGTCCAGGGTCTTCCCTGCCTCCTCTGCCTCGTGAAGAGGCCATAGCTGGTAAGGAATCTCGTTCCCAGCACAAATCTAGCCATCCAATTTCAGCTTCTAGCTGGGATGAACAAAGAAGGCACCAGATCTTACAGAAGATCTGTGACAAGGCTGGTAATTTTCCTTCTTCTGCTTTGCATGACAAAGACAAATTTGATACTGTTGCTTATTTCCTAGGATCTTACCCAATAACCACAGAGACGAAGCGTGTTTGAATCAAAAGGTATTTATTTAAATCCTTTTCTTTCTCTTGCAGGTGAACATTTGGAATGGAATGGTCAGCCCCTGGACATGGGCTTATATACACAGGAGGCGGGGTTAAGGTAAGGAAGGATCAAGGGATGGGTCATGTGGGAATAGGGGTGCCAGGTTAACCCTTGCCCTGCCATTAGGCATTTAAACATAACAAATCCCCCTCTAAATGCCTAACCTTTGAAGTCGTTTTATTACATTGTACAATTACCCCTAGTTTTGTAGTCAGATATGTATGCTGCTTGCTATGTAGAGGTTTCGTTAAAATGTCTGCGATTTGTTCAGTGATCTCGCAGTGTGTGGTTCTGATAAATCCAATGCTCGTTAACTGTCTGTCAAGTATTTGCAAGCCATTGGCACATGTGTCATTCAGACACTAGTGGAGGCAGAAAGTGTCTCCACCCCTTTGTGGAAAGGAGGGGCTTACACTGAGTATAAAACCCCCTCTAACCTTTCCACCAAGCTCTCTTCTTACGTTTGTTCTCAGTGAGAGATGATCTTTGATCAGGGTGGTCACACATGCTGTGTGCCCCCATACTAAAATGAACATTAAGAAAGCCTTTGTAAATAGTTAATGTTTTGTTACATGATTAAATACATTCAAGATGTTTGTTTATGCATCTGCCTTGGATTCTTCTATGCTCCTGGGTGTTTTCTACGATCCCAATTTCCACACTGTCTTACGTGTTTATGTTTAATGTCAGTGTGCCTGGATCTTTGGCCCACGGCATCTGCGGTGGAAATGTCTATGGCTGCCTTGTTGTCCTCGTGGATGACTATTGGATAAATGGGTTCAGTCCATATGTTGGCAAGCAGGTCGTCAAACCACGTCAATTCTGCTTCCGCTGTGGAGGTGGCCACCAGGTTTTGCTTCCCAGTGTACCAATGTACTGGGCAGTTGTTGATGAGGAATATATAGCTGGAGGTGCTTTTTCTACTCTTTGTGTCACCTGCCCAGTCAGTATCCGCGTAACAGGTCAATAAATGTTCTTTGGAGTGTATTGGTTCTAAGCTTAAGTATGCTTCTATGCTGTACTTCAGGTACCTGATTACGCGTTTCACCCCTTCCCAGTGGAATACCTTTGGGTCACTGACATGTCTGGAAAGTAGATTTACCGCTAGACTGATGTCGGGCCTAGTCCAGTTGGCAATATATAGGAGAGATGATCTATAGAGAGTGTTGTCCTTAAAGGACTCGCCTTCTTCGTGTACATGTTTTTGAAAGTCTGTCTGCATTGGTGTCTCACATGGCTTGGCGTCCTTCAGGTTACACTTGTGTATGAGTTCTAATATTTTTTCTTTCTGTGAGACTCTGAACCCCTTTTTTGTTTTGTCTATCTGGACCCCTAAATATTTGTTGACTCTCCCTAGTGTCTTGAGAGTAAAGTGTTTCTCCAGCCTCTCTGCGAATTCTTCGCACTTTCGTTTGTGCTGGCTAAGGTACAGGATGTCATCTACGTACACGTACTCGATGGATGTGCCCTCTTTCTTGGTGAAAAAACAAAGGTCAGCTGAGGTAGCGGTGAAACCCATGTCCCTGAGTATTTTGGCTAGACACTCGTACCATCTCTTCCCTGACTGTTTTAGACCGTACAAGCTTTTATTCAATAGCCAGGTGTCCCCCTTTTGTGTGTTCCTCCCTGGGGGTGCCTTGACGTATATTTCCTTGTCTAGCTTTGCATGGAGGTAAGCAGTTTGAACATCAAACTGATAGGCCTCTAGACCTAGGAGGGATGCTGTCACCAGGGCGCTTTTAACACTTTCTGCCCTAACTGTGGGGGAATAGGTATCTGTGTAATCGTCAGGGTACCTTTGTGCGAACCCCTGTGCTACAAGCCTAGCCTTATAGAGAGTTTTATTGTCTTCGAGTTCTTTAATTTTGAAAACCCATTTGGTCCCAATGAGTGTTTTGTCTGTTGGGGCCTTAGAAGGAGTGTATACATTTAGTTCCTGAAGGCTGGCCATCTCCTTATCCATGGCCTGTTCCCATTTAATTCTTTCTTCCTGTGGCAACATGAGCACTTCCTCATACGAGTTGGGGGTTATCTTGGATGTGTGTATGGAAAGTACATAGTCCTCATATCTCTTGGGGATCTTATTTCTGCTGTGTCTCACTGGTCTGTCTGGGGGTGTCTCAGTGTCGTGCATGTACTTGGCTTCTTTATCAGTGATTGTGTCTATCTTAATGGTAGGGTGACCTTCCTTCCATCCTTTGGTGTCTACCTCTTGGTGTCTAGGTCTATGTTCCTCTTGTGTTTTTGTTTCTACTGTGTTTTGTTTGCCCCCCTTCTCTGTGATGTCTGTTTTGCCCTGTCTGATGATTACCTCATTGAGGTGTATCTTTGACCAGTTGGCGTTCTCATGGAACACCGCTGTCCTGGATATGATGAATCTGTTGTTCCTATCTATGAATCTGTACCCCTTTGTACCAGATTCCTACCCCATGAATCGTAACCTTCTTGAAACCTTGTCTCCCTTCCGCCTTAGTTGTTTGGGGATATGTACATCCGCTGTGACCCCGAATACGTGGAGATGTGCAATTTGAGGTTTCCTGTTATACATCACCTCGTAAGGTGTTTTTTCTACTACGCTGGACCACAGTCTATTTAAAGTGTAATTTGAATAGGTGAGTGCTTCCGCCCAGTAGGATTGTCCTACCTCTGCATCTTCTAATGCGCACCTCACCATCGTTTGCAAGATTCCGTTCCTCCTCTCCGTGACTCCGTTCTGGAACGCGGAAAACGGAGAAGATGTGTAATGCGCTATACCGCGCATCTTCAACCAGTTTGAGAAGTCCCTGGATAGGAACTCAGAACCCCTGTCTGTCATTATCTGCCTTATTTTTGTGTTGTGTTGCGTCTCAACCCTCTTATAGAATTCTCTGAATTTTTGAAATACCTTGTTTTTGTGATTAATGGTATATACAAAACCGTAGCAGCTGAAATCATCCACTATTGTCAGAAAAAAACTCTTCTTATATTTAATAGAGGGTTTCATGGGACCCACTAGGTCCATATGTACCAGGTGAAATGTGGAATTGGTGGTGCGGGTGGACTTCCTTGGTTTTGGTTTGGTCTTTAGTTTGGAGGATTTACATACAGAACACTCTAAATAGTTTTCACAACCCTTTATTTTTAAACCATTTGTACACTCGGTCATTTTTTGGATGACTGGGAAACTAGCGTGGCCCAACTTCCTATGAAGTAAGTGGGCACAGTCATCATGAATAGGTTTACCGATCAATAATTTCCCTTTGTGTGTGTTGTCGTGATCACTCTTACTTTCAGTGGTGTCATTGTTCTGGCCCTCCTCAGTCTCATCAGTGGTGTTAGCCCTATCTTCTGTGTTTTCTAATTGGGCGTTTATGCTCGTTTGCCCTTTCTCTTTTGGTTGTAGGTATGTTAGCCCTCCTTTGTTGATGATTCTACCTATGCTCTCCTTGCCCTTGGTCATGTAGGCCCTTCCTCCCTTGAAAGTGGTTTCTATGCCTGTGTCTCTGCTGAGTTTTAGCGTAGCTAAAATATTGTGAGGTATTTTGGGTATGAGCAATACCCCCTCTATCTTGCCTATCCCGTTTATAAAGGTGTCTCCCTTTCCAGTTACTAGGACCCTGTTTTGGTTGGCTACTTTTATGTGGTAGTTTTCTTTGGTGAAAGAGGTGAGAATCCCCCTGTCATAGGTAGTGTGATTGGTGGCTCCTGAGTCGATGAGCCACGTGTCTCCCTCTCTTATCTGAGTATGTGTGAGTGTGTTTTCCCCAACCCCATACATGGACCCTGACCAGTTATCTCTGGAGCTATCCCTATGTCCCCTTCTGTCCCTTGGGTTGGGGGAGTCCCTGCGCCTGTATCTGTTCTCGGGTAGGAACCTGTCAGGAGAGACTGGTCTCCGGCCTTGTCTGTCCCTACGATGGTTGTATCCCCTCTCCCTCAAATTATTGGGGCAATCTCTCTTATAGTGGTTCCTAGAACCACAGGTGAAGCATTCGGGGATGTCTTGGTTTCTGGTTAGAAACTCAACTTTCTTGGGGGGTCTACTTTCCCTGCGAGCCATGGAGCGGTCTCTTCTCAGACTGTCTTCAGCAATGATTCTATTGGTGAGTGTTTCTAGGTCGAGGTGGTCTAGTCTGAGGCTGTCCAGCTGTAATATAAAATTGTCCCAACTAGAGTCCAAAGAGTTAATGATGATGCTCTTCATACTCTCCTCTGAAATGTTCTCCCCCCTTTGAATTAACTCAGCCCTAGTGGCATTGAGGTTGAGGATGTGTTCACCCATAGGGGTCCCTGCCTTATGCCTGGCTGAATGGAACTCTCTGGATATACGAGTCGTGGTGGCCACGCTCTTGCTATAGAAAAGTTAAACATTTTTTGTATTATTTCAGACACGGTTAAATAATGGCTAAGACTGGGGTAAATACTAGGGGAAATACTTGCTATAACCATGAAATAAGCTCTGTGGTGCAAGCTGTCTATTTCTATAGTCCATGGTTTTCTGGGAGGATCATTAATCATAAACAACATATTCTCCCTTAAGAAAAGTATTTGTAAATGATGGCACCATTGCATCAGATTCGACCCATCTAGTTTCAGTATGTGAGAGTCAATTGGTAAAGTCAGTGAATTTTGTGTTAGGTTACTCACATTCTGTTGCTGTCCATGGTATTTTAGGTGAGGGAACTCACAATATGGCTTGGGTATGCTGTTGGCGACTCTTAACTGACTTGTCTCTATGTTCTCCTCTATTCTTCTTGCAGGTGCTGTCTGGGCATGCGCCAAGGCCTTTTCGCGTCTGGAGCCGATGGGTGAGCAGCTCGTCGTTGTAGCTCTCGGGCCTCGGCCTAGGCCTCTGGTTGGGGGTTCGAACTCACCCCTGGCTGGTCCAGTTCCGTCGCTGGAGGCTTGGGTCCACCGGCAAGCAGCAGGATTCCCAAAGAAGGCTGGAGATAGGTGGGGAGGCGAGGCGGTCGTATGTCGGACGCTCCCAGGATTCGACGGTGCGGCGGCGGTGGCGGTGACAGCAGTGGCGGCGGCAGCGGCGATGGAGGGTCCCGATCCGTGTTTGTTGGTCCCTGGAGGGGTGAGGAAGCCCGGCGGAGGTCGCTGGATTGGTAAGTAGCTGGTGTACCTTCCTTCTCTTGGGTGTAGCGGGTGGTGGATTCGAATCCTGCCATCGATGCATTTCGTGGGCGATCGGTGATTGGCGATCGCCCCTGTGATGCGTGGTTCTCTCATAGGGGTGCTGGGTCGATGTTCCGGCATCGATGGCCCCCTCGTTGTCTCCTCGGGTCGCGATTGTTGCGGGAGGCTCGTACACGGCGCCAATTGCTGCCGCTAGGGTCTCGCATGCGTTTTCGACCTCAAGCTCGGTAGGCGGGCTCCTGGTGGTTCGGTTCCTTCTTTCGGTGTTATTTCCTGGTGGCTCCCCATTTGTTTCGGGGTTTTCTTCGTTTCACGCCACTAGGTTTGAATCTTGGCTCCCCATTGGTTGTAGGCCATTCCAAGATGGCCGCCGGGAGCATGGCACGAAACTGGAGCGGTTTGAGTCTTGTGCTTCTTCTTGGAGGCATCTTTCTCTCCGCGGCCTGGTGGTTTCCTCGTCTTGCTCTTGGTCGCTCATTGCTGCTCCGTGGTCATCTAGAAGGTCTCGGAGTTTTGCGATGAGCTCTCCTTTGCTGATGGAGGCCTCCATCATTCTGTATATGCTTTTCTTTAGCTCATCCCTCTCGGGGGATTCATCTCTCTTGCGTCTGGCTGCATCTCTTCGTGGTATTTCGCCCCTGTTTTGGTGTTCCAGGTATTCTTTATGCATGGCAGTTGGGATTTTTGTGGTTGCACCTTCTAATCCCTGTAGCTCTGTCATCATCTTGGTAATAGACCTCATGTTCATTCTGTCTTCCATCTCAGGGGTGATTCGTGTTTCTGCAGGTATTCTTCAGTTATTGGGCAGAACCATCCTCTGCTACCATATTGTTGCTTATTTCCTAGGATCTTACCCAATAACCACAGAGGCGAAGTGTGTTTGAATCAAAAGGTATTTATTTAAATCCTTTTCTTTCTCTTGCAGGTGAACATCTGGAATGGAATGGTCAGCCCCTGGACATGGGCTTATATACACAGGAGGCGGGGTTAAGGTAAGGAGGGATCAAGGGATGGGTCATGTGGGAATAGGGGTGCCAGGTTAACCCTTGCCCTGCCATGGGTATACACAGTTAGGCATTTAAACGTAACAGATACTCCTGTCAGGCCTCCTGCTGAGGAGGTTCCTCCCGAAGTGACTCCGGATCAGGTCTCCTTGCGAGATTGCCCTTTATCTATCTCTACAACTGCCTTGTGGGGACCATCTGCTTCTTCTCCTATTCCATCTGAACAGGTGGAGGCTTCTGTTCAGGTCCAGGGGTCAGATCAGCCTGCTCCAATCCTTCCTGAAGCTGTTTCTTCTCTTCCACAAAGACAGGACTTTGGATTGCCTGAGAATATTCAACTTCTTATTTCTGCTGCTGTTCAACAATCTTTGTCTGCGGGTTATCATCACTTCCGTAGAGATGCTTCAACGTTCTCAGTAGCGTCTGAATCAACGGCTCATGAGTTCCAGGATGATTTACAGTCTCTCTGAGATTCGGGCTCTTCACCTCATTCCTGTGAGGGTGGACCATTTCCTTTCGAAAGAGCTGAACAACAGGATCCTGATCTTTCAGATGAAGGCCTGTTACCAGAACAGCCTGCCTTCACTGGACTTTTTCCACCAGCCATTTTCAAGTCATTGCTTTTCAAAGCTATCAATACGGCTCATTTGGGGCCTTCCTCATCGGGAGATGCCCTGTCTGTGGCTTCTCACAAGGGAATTAACCCTCTGTTTTCTGAACCTGCTAAGCCGGTGGAAGCTATTCCTTCCCCTCATCTATTTCTCGATGTGCTTCAACGTCAATGGTCCTCCCCAGGTGCAGCCCTGACTCCGTCAGCGGCGGACAAACGATATTTCAACGTGGCTCCAGAGATGTCTTCGCTGCTTCAAGTACCGTCAGTGGATTCTCCTATAGCTGCCTTGCTACCGAACTCTGCCATTCCAGGTACACCTGAAGAAGGTTTGATACCAGAGGAACATTGTTCCGATTTGGTTCTTCAACGGGTGCATCAGGGGACGGCCTGGGTGATCAGGTCAGCTACAGCAGCATCCTTTTTCAATCGATCTACACTTATATGGCTTCGCCAACTTCAGAACAAGCTTTCTCCTGATGATACCAGACTTCACCAAGATCTGAACAAGATTATAGCAGCGGTTCAGTTTTCTGCGGATGCTACCTTGCATTCTGTTCGCTTTGCTTCCAGATCTTTGGCTTCGGCAGTGGCGGCGCAACGCATGGTTTGGCTTCGTCATTGGCAAGCGGACGCTCATCACAAGTGGCGTCTGGCATCAGCTCCCTTTGCGGGATCATCCTTATTTGGACCTTCCTTGGAACCCCTGTTAGTGGAAACCAAGGACAAACAAAAGATTCTACCTTCTTCTCAACGCAGAGTTGAACAGCGTTTTTCTCCTTTCCCTTGCAGACCTTCCTTTCGGGGATCCGAGTGGGGTGCGGGTCCTTCCCGTTCTCAAGGCTCCTTTGGGGCTAGGCAGAGAGGGTTCCAAGACAGATCATCCCAAGGTAGGACCTTTTCAGGGAAGCGGCCCTTTCAAGGGGAAGGAAGTCATTCTTTCCGCCACCAACGTTAATGTCAAATCCGATCTTCCCATCAGTGGCAGGTTAGCTTATTTCGCCGACCGTTGGGACTCTATTACGTCGGATTCTTGGGTCCGGGATACTGTTAGATCTGGTTTATCCCTTGAATTTGTCTCCACACCTCCGAGGTTCTTTATTAGCTGTCCTGTTTCTAAAGATAATCAAAAGAAGTTTTGCATGGATTCAGCAGTGCAACACCTGTTGAATATTAGGGCTATCCAGAAGGTTCCGGAGGCTCAGGCAGGGACAGACTTTTATTCCTTATTATTTTTGGTTCCAAAGTCCTC
Source organism: Ptyas mucosa (assembly GCA_012654045.1). NCBI lineage: Eukaryota > Metazoa > Chordata > Lepidosauria > Squamata > Colubridae > Ptyas > Ptyas mucosa. Next base: position 42,272 of record WNWU01011837.1, read on the forward strand.
AGGGGGGTGGAGACCTATTCTGGACCTACAAAGTTTGAACTGTTACGTAGTGTATAAACAGTTTAAGATGCAATCTTTGCAATCTATTTTGGCTGGCATCAGGAAGGGCGACTTCCTCACCTCCATTGATCTTACAGAGGCATATTTGCATATTCCCATTTTTCTTTTCTTTTTTTAAAGTTTTTTTATTTTTTAAACAAAAGCAACATAAAAACATCATCTTTCCACACAATCACAGACAGTGTTTCGATCTGTTAGGATTGTTTCATGCTCTCAAGGAATTTTCAAAATCACATTATATGACAAATGTTCTTTCCTCTAACAAAAAACAGATATTTAGACATTTTAACCAAATTTCATTTCATGTGTAATATTTCATCCCCATGCTTTATTATCTACCCATTGGTAAAATAGCTCCCATATCAAATAATATTGTTTATCTTCCTGTTCTCTTATTTCAAGTGTCAATCTACTCATTTCAGCACAGTCCAACATTTTCTTAATAATTTCTTCATCAGTTCTCTCCTTCTCTCCTTTCCAATTTTTTGCAAATACAATTCTAGCCGCTGTTAAAATATTCACAATTAAATATTGCAGTTCTTTATTAAATGTCTCTGGTAAGATCCCTAATAAAAATATCTCTGGTTTAAGATCAATATGTCTCTGTCATTTTTTCCAACCACGTGTGTATCTTAGTCCAAAATCTCCTTGCGTCTACGCATGTCCATATGGTACATATGTACATATGGTAATAAGATCCTGGGGTCTGATGGCACTTCCAACACTTCTCCGATTTGTTCTTGTACATTCTGGCTATCCTCGTCGGGGGCAGATGCCACCTGTAAAACATCTTATACAAATTCTCCTTATATGCTGTAGACATTGTCATTTTATAATTATGCGACTACAATTTTTGCCATTTCTCTAAATCAATATCATAACCAAAATTTTTCCCCCATGCTATCATTGATTCTTTAACTTGTTCTTCTTCCAATTTTACCTCTAACAAATACCCATATAGCTTTTTATCAGACCAGATCAGCTGGTCATCAGAGCCTATTAGTATCTTATCCAGAACAGTCAGAACATTATAAATACCTTCTTGTTTAAAATCTTCTCGATATCTAGAAAATATTTGCATATAGGAAAACCAATCCATCATAAATCCCTGGTCTTCCAGGTCTTGTTTTGGTTTAAGTTCACCCTTTTCATCCAATATATCATTATACCTAACAATTTGTTCCCTTTTGAATATCACTGAATATGAAAAAGCTTCAATTGTAGATACCCAGACATCTTCATATAATGATATTTTTTAATCCTCTCCCAATTCAAAAACAATGCTTCATGTATCTGATGTCTTCTAAAATACCCCTGTTTTTTGGTTCCTTTATACCATAAAAAGGCATGCCACCCCATCAGCAAATCATGTCCCTCCAAATTCAATAGTCTAGTGTTTTTCAATGTTATCCATTCTTTAATCCACATTAAGCTAGCTGCTTGATAGTATAATTCAAAGTTTGGTAAACCAAAACCACCTCTCATTTTAGCATCTTGTAACAGCTTAAGTTTTATTCTTGCCTTCTTTCCCTGCCAAATATATTTCATCACCATTTTATTCAAGTCAACAAAGAATTCCTTACCCAGCTTTATTGGAATTGTCTGAAAAAGATATAAAATTCTAGGTAAAATATTCATCTTAATAGTTGCAATCCTGCCAATCAAAGACAACTGCAGATTTCCCCATTTCTCCAGGTCTTGACCTATCTGTTGCTTAAGCTTATTATAATTATTTTCTTTAAGTGAACTACACCTCGTCAGTTGTATCCCCAAATATTTTACCTTATTCGTGATTTGCATATTTGAAATGTCCATCAATTCTTCTTTTTGCTTTTTCAACATATTTTTAGTCATTATCTTTGTCTTCTCTTTATTAATTTTCAAACCGGCTACTTCCCCAAACTCTCCAATGCTTTCTAACAATTTATTTATTGACATTAGTGGTTCTTCAATAATAAAAACCAAGTCATCAGCAAAGGCTTGCAGCTTATATTCTTCCTTTCGTATTTTCATACCTTTTATCTCTTTTTCTTCTCTAATATTTCTATTTAAAACTTCCAGTGTCAATATAAACAATAATGGGGAGAGTGGGCATCCTTGTCTAGTGCCTTTTTCTATTTCAATAAAGTCAGATAGTTCTCCATTTATCATAACCTTAGCTTTTTGTTTGGAGTATATAGCTTCAATCGCCTGAAGAAATTTCTCACCAAAGCCCATTTCCTCCATTTGTAGCATCATAAATCGCCAGTTCACATTATCAAAGGCTTTTTGTACATCTAAAAATATCAAAGCCATCTGCTTTTCAGGATGCGCTTCATAGTATTCTAGAGTATCCAAAATTATTCTTATATTGTCTCTGATTTGTCTTTTTGGCAGGAATCCATTTTGGTCAGAATGTATAAAATTATTCAAATATTTCTTGAGTCTTTCTGCCAATATCGTAGCAAAAATTTTATAGTCTGCATTTAGCAGAGATATAGGTCTATAGTTTTTGATTAGTTGTGGGTCTGTCTCTTCTTTATGTATCAATGTAATATAAGCCTCAGTCCATGTTTTGGGTATTTCTTTTTTTATCATTACTTCATTCATGATCTCCAGCATTGGGATCGATAAAGATTCTTGTAACGTCCTGTAATATTCAGCTGGCAGTCCATCTGGTCCTGGAGCCTTTCCATTCTTCTGTTTCTTAATTGCCTCAGTTCCATCATCGTTATATTTCCATCCAACAGCTCCACAATGTCTTTGGGAATTTGTGGTAGTTTTGCTTTTTGTAGATACCTTGCCACTTTATCCTCCTCTATTATATCTTTCTTGTACGGTTGTGTATAATATTCCTGTATTATTTCCCCCATCTTTTTATTTCCAAATCTGCTCTGTCCTTGATGATCAATTAGTTGTATTATTTTTCTTGATTCTCTTTCTTCTTTGAGTTTATATGCTAACCATCTGCCTGCTTTATTTGCATTTTCAAAATAGTTCTGTTTAGCGGCTCTTATTTTTTGAGTTAATTCTTCCTTCTCCAGTAGATCCAGTTTGTGCTTTATAATATCCATTTTAATTTTTGCATCTTTCTTATATGGATCTTTCTGGAATTCCTTTTCAAGTCTTTTATAATCATCTGTCAATATTTTAAGGGTTTGTCTTTTCTTCACATTTCTTTTCCTTGTATAATCAATAATTAAACCTCTAGCAAAGGCCTTCATTGTATCCCAACGGTTTTGTGTCGATGTTTCTCTCCTGTTTTCCCTAAAGAAAAAATCCAGTTCTCTGCTCATTTTCTGTATGAAGTCTTTCTCTTTTAATATTGTATTGTTTAGTGTCCATCTAGATCTGACTTTTCGCCCTATCCAAATAGCAATCACCGGGTTATGGTCTGCTCATAAATTAGTGTCTATATTCACTTGTTCAATGTTTAAAGTCAGTTCCCTTGTTGTCCATATCATATCTAATCTGGACCATGATAAATGTCTATCAGAGTAGAAAGTGTATTGTCTATTTTTTCCATTTCTCTCCCTCCATATGTCTTTCAGGTTTATTTCCTCTGCCATTTTAAAAAAAGTTCTCGGCAAAACCTTTCTACTATGTTTTGTTGTTTTATGTGTTTTACAGTCCAATTTTTCATCCACAATTCCATTAAAATCTCCCCTCATACAGACATTTTCATACTCCATTTCAATTATCTTGTTATGTAATTTTCTATAAAAGTCACTTTGATTATTATTAGGAGCGTAGATTGCTACCAGGAGTAGTTTTGTATTGTTATCAGTTATTTCAACCATCAAAATTCTACCTTCTGAGTCAACATATTTCTGCACTGCCATTAATATGTTTCTAATATACAAAGCAACTCCTCTTTTTTTACTTTGTGACAATGATAAGAAAGTTTTTTCAAGGTTTGGTTGAATCAATAATTGTTCATATTGTTTTTTAATGTGCACTTCCTGTAAGCAAATTATATCAAATTTTAATTTTTCTAATTTGTGAAATACTATTTTTCTTTTACTGGCCGAATTGAGTCCATTTATATTTATTGAAATTAATTTCCTTTCTTCCATGTTCATACTTTATAATTAGGTTTTGTTGCTCTAGTTGAACTAGCTTCCCATTGTTCCTTGTATTCCATAACTCCGCCCACCGCGCCTTCTGTTGCTTCCAGCATTAACAGATCCTCTTCGACGGGTTTTATTGGGGCTGTTGTTGTTTGAATTTCAACTTCCATATCTGTTTCTTTCTCTTTAAGAACTTCCTCATAAAAAGCTCTTGCCTTGTCAATTGTATTCAGTCTGTATCTTTGGAACTGCCATGTTAGGCCTACTCCTTCTGGAAACAGCCATCTGTAGTTAATCTGTTTTTGCAGCAATACTTTAGTCAGAAATTGGTATTTTCTTCTTAGCTCTCTCACTTTCCTTGGAATTTGTCTCAAAACTGTCACTTCTTTCTCTTTGTATTTCAAAGCCTTGTCACGAACCGCCTGAAGAATTTGTGTCTTAGTTGATTTCTTAGTAAATTTTATGTGTACTTCTCTTGGAAGCTTATTACGCATCGCATATCCAGTATAGACTCGGTAGATTTCATCAATTCCTTCCATCATCTTTTCTTTGGGTATTTCTAAGGCCTCAGCTAATATCATATTCATAATCTCAGCTAAGTTCTCCCCTTTTTCTTCTTCGACGTTTTGAAATCTTAAGAAAAATTCTGCTTTTTCCATTTCCCATCCAATTAGACCAGATGTTCCTTGCTCTACCTCTCCCAATCTATTCTCAATTTCCTTTATTTTTTCTTCTTTTTGGCCTTTTTCTTCCAACTTAACCAATCTCTCTTCATATTTCGTCATTGTTTGTTGTATGTTAACCACCTTTTCATCTGTTTGCAATAGTTGCTGTTCCATCCTTTGTTGTTGTTGTTCCATCCTTTTTTGTTGCTGTTCCATTCTTTGAAGCGTTTCTAAAATCGTTTGTGTCACTGATTCTTTCTCTTTCTCATGTTGTAACATTGTCTGGATGGAATGTTGGCTTCCCGATGGTGATGGGGATGGTGTAGTCACTGCAGCTCCCACCGTCGCTACTTTTTTACTCATTTTGTTTAATAGTTAACCAGGATCACTTCAGACGGTCCAACTGTGCAATGGGGAGGAAAGGGAAGGGGAAAAAATGTAAAAAAGAGGAGAGGGGAAAGAAAAAGGAAGGGAAAAAAAGGGGGGGGAAGAAAAAAAAATAGTTCCTCAAATTCTTCAGGTTCTACTAGAACCCTAATCCAAAGGGAGAGAGGAAAAAGAAAAAAAATCACAAAGAAAAAATTTTTAAAAAGCCAAAAATTTAAAATCCTCTTCCAAATAAAATGCCAATATAAAAATTAAAAAATGTCAATAGATCTTCAGGCTCTTAAGTGCCTTAATCCAATATGGATAGATGAAAGTCCCAACTTCAAAATAGAAAAAGGTAAAAAGAGAGCAACAAGAATAAGGAACAAAAAATAAGAAAAGAAAAAAGAAAGCGAAGAGGGAGTTTAGTAATCCCTCAAATCCTTTTATATCCGGAGAGCCTACAGGGAGTGATTTTCTCTTTTGCCTCCTTCCAAGCCACGCATCTCACTAGAAATAAAATAGTTACTCAAAAAACAAAACAAAAACAAAGTCAAAGCCTTCCAGTATGTTCCCAGGCTTTATCAATTTAGATAAAGAGCACCTGTGTAAACAACATTCAGTAGCTCTTCAATCTCTATTTTGGCTACAATATTTCTTCTTCCACTTAAATGAACATGGAAACAAAGTTTCTCTTCCAGTGGGTGGCAGCACTGCACTCTCCCCTAGCTCTCCTATTTTTTAAGGAAAAAAGAAAGAAAGGAATTTTTTTCTTTTAAGAAGTCCAAAAAAGGAAAAAAGGCACCAGTCCAGATGTTCTAACTCAGCAGTCCAATCTATAGTCAGCAGATTTCAAAATTTCAAATGTGTCCCAATACTATTTTTCAATCCAGTCCGGTTATCTGAAAAGGAAATGATTCAATTAAACAATTTCAAGTCTTTTAAAATGTATATTGGGTAAAATAAAATATTCCCATTTTTCCTACTCATTGTAGATTCCTTAGATTTTGTTATGGAGGTATTCACTATCAGTACCGGGCACTGCCTTTTGGCCTTTCCTCCGCGCCCCGCGCCTTTACTAAGGTGCTAGCCGCGTTGGCGGCTCATCTCAGGGTGGTTCCAGTTTGAGTACAGTGCTATTTAGATGATATTTTAATTCAATCATCTTCGGAATTGTTAGCCCTTAAGGACCTTCAGGTTACAGTTACTTGTTTGACGACTCATGGTATTTCCATTAACATGGATAAAAGCCAATTCACTCCCTCTACCCATTTGGTTCACCTTGGGGCCATCATAGATTTGGTGGAGGGTAAAGTTTTTCTGTCTCAGGAGCGTCAGGACAACCTTCGTGAGGTAGTCAATAAGGTTCTTGCGAGTCACAGGGTACCTTTGGCTTTGTTTTCTACGCTCTTAGGCAAGATGGTCTCGGCTATTCATGTCACTCCTTGGGCCAGATTACATACCAGAGACCTTCTTTTACCCTTTCAGAAGGCAGGCAGGGGAAATTCTCCAGCCACGGTCCAGTTGACACCCTGCGTGAAAAGGTCTCTTGCCTGGTGGAGGAAGGCTGTTCCTCGAGCCTCGCTGTATGATGCTAATGACAGACACCAGTCTCCTTGGCTGGGGAGCCCATATTCAGTCTCAGATGTTGCAAGGCAGATGGGCGGTTCGAGAACAGAAACAGAACATCAATTGGCTGGAGTTGCGAGCAGTTCATTTGGCTCTTTGACACTTTCGGCATCTGGTTTCGAACACCCATGTGTTAGTACTTACAGACAATGTGGCCACAAAGGCCCACATCAACCGTCAAGGGGGCACCAGATCAGCAAGTGTGATGTTGGAGGCCAAGAGACTGGGCCTATGGGCGGAACGTCATCTGCATTCCTTGACAGTGGAGCACATCTCCGGGGTATCCAATGTGCAAGCAGATTGGCTGAGCAGGAAGGCTATCGATCATGCGGAGTGGCAGCTTCACCCCTCCTTCTTCAGGGATCTGGCTATCCGTTTCAGTCACCCAGAGGTGGATTTGTTTGCAATGTACCAGAATGTTCAACTTCCTCGGTTTTACGCCCGATTTCCAGATCCTTGGGCGGCGGGGGTGGACGCTCTCTGATGCCCATGGCCGTCAGGGCTCCTATATGCCTTTCCGCCTCTGCCGCTCATTCCAAGAGTTATCCGAAAACTCCTGGATGAGAGAGCCAAAGTGATTCTCCTGGCACCCCATTGGCCCCGGCGTGCTTGGTTTGCAGACCTCAAGGCCCTGTTGGTAGCTCCACCATGGCGGATTCCCCAGGACGTAGCCATACTCAGCCAGGGGGCGTTACTGCACCCGGATCCTCATTGGCTCCAATTGACCACTTGACGCGGCACGCTCTGAAGGGCAATAACTATTCTTCCAGGGTCATCAAAACCATGCAAGCTGCTCGCCAACCTTCAACAGAATGCATTTATTCGGCCACTTGGCAGGCCTTTTGTTCTTGGTGTTATCGTAAGAGTTTTTCTCCACTACAAGTCTCCATTGCTCAAGTTCTAGAATTTCTTCAGGATGGCCTGGATAGACGACTCTTGTCAAATACTATTAGACGACAGGTGGCCGCTCTTTCGATGGTTTTAACATGTGCACCGTTCACTTCCTTGTCTCAACATCCTGACTTTTGGAGGTTTTTGACAGGTGCCAAGAATTTATGTCCTCCAGTTCTCCACAGATATCCCACTTGGGATCTATCAATTGTGCTGAACTCTCTCACCGGGGCTCCGTATGAACCATTGAGGACCACCAGTCTCTGCCTTTTGACATGTAAAGTTACCTTTCTCGTGGCTATTACCTCGGCCAGGTGCATTTCAGAAATTGCTGCTCTCTCAGTGCAGAATGATCTCTGCGTTTTCATGCTGATCAAGTGGTTCTTAGACTCAATCTCTCATTCATTGCTAAGATTAATACTTCGTTTCATCGGATGCAAGAATTGATCCTGCTGGATTTCTGCCGTAATCCATCCCATTCTCTGGAGAGATGCTGGCATTCTCTGGATGTTCGGAGGGCTCTCCATATCTACCTTAAGAGGACGGAGTCCTTATTTGTCTCCTTTCTTCCAGTTTCACTAGGTGCCAGAGTGACTCCTTCTACCATAGGCAGATGGACTCATCAAACAATTGCAAAGGCCTATGAACTATGATCTTTGCCTCAACCGTCGGGTTTGACGGCACATTCTACTCGTAGTGCCGCCACTTCGGCAGCATGGGCCACTCAGGCATCCTTGCTGGAGATCTGTAGGGCGGCAACGTGGACTTCCCCTTCCCCGTTTATTAAACACTACAGAATTGACAAATTTGCCTCGGCTAAGGCGGCTTTTGGACGGCGGATGTTACAGAGAGTTCTTGATGGTGGGGAGTCCTCCGGCCAGACTGGGTCCACCTGCTCTTAGGGACAATAAGCTTTGGTATGTCCCATGCCTGGCTGCTGTCTCCACCAATATAGAGAAGGGGCGTTGGCTTACCTGAGATGCTCCTTCTCGTTCAGTGGAGACAGCAGCCAGCCCCACCTGTAGGCAGTCTGGCCTCATGTGTTTTTGTTAATCCTTTGTTTTTTTGTCTCCCATCACATCGAGTCTGTATCTTCATCTTCGAAAAAACCTGGAAGCCCCTAGCAAGGAAGGTGGGACTTAACAACTTTCAACAGAGTCAGTCCTTCAATCTGATAGGTGAGAACTACCCATGCCTGGCTGCTGTCTCCACTGAACGAGAAGGAGCATCTCAGGTAAGCCAACGCCCCTTTTTTCCTTTTGCTTGATGGAGTTATAAATTTTGGAAGATTTTGGAATAAATACCAGAACAATTTAAAAAAGCATTAGAAGAAAGAATATCAATGATGGAATTGATGGAGGGAATTAAAAGGCAGAAGAATGGAAAAACCCCGGGACCAGATGGGTTACCAGCAGAAGTATATAAAAAGTTGCAAGATGTACTAAGTAATATATTGTTACAAGTTTTCAATGATTTATTAATAGAAGCCAAGGCACAAAACTCATGGATGGAGGCGTATATAACTCTTATACCAAAAGAAGAAACAGATCTACAACAAATAAAGAATTATAGACCAATTTCACTATTAAATGCAGATTATAAAATATTTGCATCAATTATGGCGGAAAGATTGAAGAGGCTGTTAAATGAATTTATACACCCAGACCAAAATGGTTTTTTGCCTAAAAGACAAATTAGAGACAATATAAGAATTATTTTGGATACATTGGAATATTATGAGGCACATTCAGAGAAACAAATGGCATTGTTATTTTTAGATTCGCAGAAAGCATTTGATAATGTGAATTGGCAATTTATGATTTTACAATTACAAAAGATGGACTTTGGGGACAGATTTATCAATATGGTTAAGACTATATATAAAGACTAATTGGCTAAAGTAATAATAAATGGTGAAATGACAGAGAAAATAAATATAAGAAAAGTAACTAGACAAGGATGTCCATTATCTCCACTATTATTTATTCTGACCCTAGAAATTTTAAACAGGAAAATAAGACAAGACAAAGAAATAAAAGGGATGAGAATTAAAAAAGAAGAGTATAAGCTAAATGTCAGGGAGTTGATTGATCCCATCCTGGCTCTGGGATAATCGCACC
>WNWU01011837.1:72051-122436 GCA_012654045.1 Ptyas mucosa
AAAAAAAACAACAACAGACCATAGCCGATCTTACAGAAGAGAGAAAGATGAAGGCTGAGCAGGAGCAAGAAACTCTGGAAGTTGATGAAGAGCTGTTCCCAGAAGAAGCTACATTCCTGCAAAAAGTTTATAATATCCAATCCCAAAAACCGCAAATTTTTTCTGGAGTTAAAAAAGGCAGAGGGATCAAAGTTAAGAAGAAAGTTCGTAGAAAGGAAAAGAAGAAAGCCTGGAGAAATGGAAAATAACCCTGCTTGACGAGATGATGGTCCTTAAAAAGTATTGTTTAAATGTTTAAAGATTTTGAATTTTTTTGGGGGGGGAAAAAAAAAGCAGACAGCAGTTTAATGCCAGTTAACCAAGTGATGAACGATGAGGAGGCAATTTATAGCTGTATTGGAATATTTTGAGAAGAATAAACAGATCACTGCAATGCTGGTGTGTTGGGCTGTGAAATATGCCCTGACTTGAAGGATTTGGAATATTTTATTAAGGACTGTGATAAATCTGGATCTAACTGTAAATGTAGAAGTTTTATTGAATATACTAAACTGGAGCTTCTTGTTTGATGGTAATAAATATAAGGCAAAAGGACTATGGATCTAGAGCAATTGCAGCTGATTTGGTGGTTTCCCTAATACGTTTGATGAATCTACTAATTTAACTTTTGACTGGATTTGATGGATATTATTACAAATATAATTATAAAGTCACTCGGGGGGGGGGGTTTATAAAGAAGCAACTTTCTATTTAGGTGGGTAGACGTAAATGATGAAGATATTCTATACGCTGTTGGAAGATGTGAAGACAAGAAGATTAGCAACTGGTTTAATCTAGTATGATGAATTTAAATGTTTGATATAGTTACTAAATGATGTTTTATCTGTATTGATAAATTTATAAGAGGTTTGATATATTCTTTTTTTGACTAAAAAATTTATTATTATTGTTTTTTTTATTAAGTGTTTTAATTATAACAGGACCTTGATGGTTTAAAAATGGAGGATGGAAGACTTTATATAGTATTTTATTTTAAATTTGGGGGGGGTTTCTGATTGAGGGTTTCTTTATTTTTCTTTGTTGTTGGGGGTTCTTTTTTTCTCTGTTTTAAATGAAAGAAGTTATAAAATATCTTGTTAGATCGTATAGACTTAATAATTTGCTAAGTATTAATTAGTTATATTGAGTAATGATAGGTGTGATTACGTAATACTTAATTGTTTTATTAACTGCTGTAATTATAAATGGAGACATGGAGATTAATTCTGTTGAATTAGATGGAATAAGAAGAAAGAAGACTTGCTTTCCTTTTATCTACTTGTTTAATGATTAGGATTATGATAAGTGTGAAATGGAGTTTAACTTAGAGAATTTGAGCTGTATTTTATCTTGTAATTGTATTTGCTCTGGGAAGTCAGGGGGGGTGGTTGGGGAGGGGGGAGAAAATGTATGTAAAATTTTTAAAACTTTTTCAATAAAAAAAAAAAGGAAACCGAAGGAGGTCTGCCCAATCCATTTGTTGATAGGTGATGTAACACCTCAGCTACCATTCCACCATGGCGTTCACACTTTCTACTGCACCGTTGGTGCTGGGGTGGAATGCTGAACTCAGGCCTTGGGAGGAACCGATCAGGTGGATGAAGTCTCACCAGAATTTCTCAGTAAACTGCACCCCCCTGGTCTGAGATGATTCGTCGCAGAACCCCATAGAGACGGTAGTCATGTAAAACAAATAGTTTTACCAGCCGTCTTGCTGACGGCAATCCGGAACAAGGCATGAAATGAGCTTGTTTGGAGAAGAGGTTGATGACTGTCCATATCACTGTGTGCCCTTTACTCAGTTCTACAATAAAGTCCATGGTGATCTCCTCCCATGACCAGGTTGGATCAGCCACAGACTGTAAGAGCCCTAGGGGTTTCTCTGGCCGCGGTTTCATAGTTGCACAGATTGGACAGCTTTTCACATACTCAACCTCGGATTTCATTTGAGGCCACCAGAACTGACGTTTGGTAAGGTGTAGGTGTCAGGTTCTGGAATAACAGACCCCAAACTCTAATGCTGGTTACAAGATCCTTTATCCTTCTCGGTACAGACTGACATCCATTTACAAAGAAAGGAAATGTTGGAGCTATCACTCCATGCTCCCCACCACCTTATAATGCCTTGTGCATCATTATCCTATTAAAGCAGCTCCACCACCCACACGCGCTCCTAAACTACCGGATACCCACCCACATCCTGGCTACACCCCCATTCTTCCCCCCATGCATCTGGGGTTTGGCAGCAAGCCACAATTACCCCTGATCAAATCCCTCTCAAGTCCTCCTATGTTGCTTCCGTTCTCTCCAGCCATGCCTGCAACTTTGGATTTCGAAAAGGCCGCCTGGTGACGTCATCTAGCACTGCCGCCATAGGGCTTCTCAGCTGTTCTGCGGAGTGCTGGCAGGCTGGGACAGACATGCAAGACTGTTGTGACCAAGGCCCAAGTAGTGATTACCAAACACAATTCAGTCCTCAACAAACTTATTTTATTAAAACAGCTGAGAATTAATTCATTCTCAGCTTAGTCCAAAACAAAATTCTTAATAACCAGTCCGTTGGCCTTATCACTAACCTTTGATGTCTTTGGTAACCTGCCAAAGGCTTTTCTTGGCAAAACCTCCACTAAGTTCAAGAGATGATGACAAGAAGCATGGGAATCAAAGTTGCTTTTCTACAAAGAACCCAATGGCTCGTTGCTGCTCTTTTAAGCCTTATGGGAGTGGCCAATCATGTTCTGGCCTTACTCCCGAGTTGTCCTTTTTTCTCCAGCTGCTCTTGCCTTCTGGCAGCTCTTCGCATGCGTGCGCTAGGAACAGGCTCCTCCTGTTCCTCTGCCTCTCTGCTGTCTGACTCTGGAGGCTCCGGAGTCTGCGCATCACTCCTAGATGGCCCTGGCCCCATCTCTGCTCCAAAGCAGAGCCCTCATCGGGGCCTTCCCCTGACTCCAGGACTGGCCCATTGTCCTCCCCAGCCTCCTCACTGTCCAACTCCGATGCCAGGTCCGCAGACCACAACAGAGACAGAGGAGCTGTCGCAGCGTCTGGCAGCGTTCTGGAGCCAGCAGGAGTAAGGGTGGTCCCAAAAGGTAGCAGTGGCGGTTTTCAGCTTGGGGGGGAAAGAAACAGGGCGCCAGGCGCAAGTGACCATTCCGCCTGCTGTAATGGCAGCCCCGAAGCGTTGGTTGTGCTGGGGCTGACATGCGGCCCCCCTACCAACCGGACTGCATCTGGAAGACAAAGATCATGATGAGTGATAGCCTTGGTCCGGGGTTTCTCTGGGTTCTTATGGAATTTAGCAATCAGTCTAGGGGCCCTCACGTCATCCACAGGGACCCAGGATGCTTCCAATAGTGGATACCCTTTCCACATAATTAAGTACTGAAGTTTTTTCCTATACCAACGAACATCTAGTGTGTCCTCCACCTCATAGTGTTGCTCATCTCCCACCATAGTAGGAGGTGGAGGGGCAGGACTGGGGGCCCTCAGGGTAGTTACGTGGACTGATCAGATCAGGCTGCAATGGAATACCGGATGGGTTTTTCCTAGCAATCGGGGAAGCTGGAGTTGCACAGTTACCGGATTAATGATCCATACAATCGGAAAAGGGCCTATATATTTAGGACCTAGTTTCTTACAAGGTAGGTGTAGTTTCAAGTACTTGGTTGAAAGGTTGGTGGGGCACGTCTCTTCTTGTCCACTCGCTTCTTGTATTTTACTGTTGCTTCATTCAGGGTTTTCTTTACCATCTCCCACACGCCTTTCATTCGCTCTGTCCATTCTTTGACCCCCACATTGGTCAGCTCTATGCTGGGACATTCTGGTATCGGCCTGAACTCCCAGCCCATGACTACCTGAAATGGGGTAAATCCCATGCTGCTATGTACAGCCTTATTATATGCTACTTCTGCATATGGGAGTAGGTCCACCCAATCTGTTTGCTGATGGTTGACGTAGCATCTCAGGTAGCATTCCACCATGGCATTGGTTCTTTCTACTGCTCCGTTAGTGGTGGGATGGAACACTGAACTGAGACCCTGGGATGACCTAATGCGTGTCAGGAATTCCCTCCAGAATCTGGTGGTAAATTGCACCCCCCTGTCTGATATTATTCTCTGGGGTATACCGTGGAGGCGATAAATATGGACTATGAACTTAGCTAATCATTTGGCAGATGGTAGGCCGGGACAAGCTATGAAATGGGCTTGTTTAGAGAACAAGTCTATTACAGTCCAGATGACTATATTTCCACGACTCTGGCAACTCCACTATGAAGCCCATGGCTATCTGTTCCCAGGGATGTGCGGGATCTGCTACTGTTTGTAATAAACCTGATGGTTTGCTCAATTGGTGTTTCATTGTGGCGCATACTACACAGTTCTTTACATATTCTGCTACGTCTTTTTTCAGAGAAGGCCACCAGAATTGGTGATTAATGAGGTGCAATATCTTTAGATACCCAAAATTCCCAGCAGGTTGATCATCATGACAGTGCTGGAGCACCCTCACCCGCACATCCCGAGGAACATACAGCTTGGATCTCTTCCAAGCAAAACCATCTCTAAATGTAAGGGCAGATTGATTTTCAATGTACCATTGGTCTTTTGGTAGGGCAGTTTGGATTGCCCGCTGAACCACCCCATTGGATCCATGTTTATTGACCGATGGTGACTGGGAGGTATTCAACGCTTGGTTCCGATCTGAAGGTATGATGGCTTGCACTACCTCCTCCCTGGCGCTATCATATTGTGGTTTCCTGGAGAGAGTGTCAGCCAGGAAGTTTCGCCCAGAGGGTATGTATTTCAAAGTGAAATTGAACCGCCTGAAATACAGAGCCCACCTCACTTGTTTCGGTGACAGTCGTCTAGGATGTTGCAAGGCCTCTAAGTTTTTGTGGTCAGTTAACACCTCAAATAGAACACCACTGCCCTCTAGTAGGTGTCTCCAGGTCACCAACGCCCACCGAACCGCAAAGGCCTCCTTCTCCCAGATCGGCCAGTTACACTCAGTTTCTGTCAACTTTCATGACATGTATGCACATGGCTGCAATGCTCCCTCCTCATTCCTCTGTAGAAGAACTGCAGCCACAGCCACGTCACTAGCGTCTGCCTGCACCACAAAAGGTTTTGCTGGATCTGGGTGTTGGAGGACCGGTTCTTTCGCAAAAAGCGACTTCAGGTGTTCGAAGGGTCATTGGCAATCTAGGGTCCATTGTATCGGACCACCTGGGCGAGGTTTCCTTGCAAGGTGTTTTGTTTTGCGAAGGTCTGTGAGGGGTAGAGCCACTTGGGCAAACAACGGGATAAACTGGTGGTAAAAGTTGGTGAAGCCCAGAAAGCTCTGTAATTGCTTTCGGGTCTTGGGCGCCTGCCAGTCTATCACTGCTTTCACCTTTGAGGGGTCCATCTCCACTCCCCTTTGTAATATACGAAAGCTGAGATAATCAAGTCTGGTGTGGTGAAACTCAGACTTGGAGAGTTTCACGTATAAGTGAGCGGCCAACAGTTTGTTCAGAACTTGGTGTACCAGAGTGACATGTTCCTCTAATGTTTTCGTATAAATGAGTATATCATCGAGGTACACTAGCACCCCGTTATACAGGTGTTCATGCAGCACCTCATTGATGAGCTGCATGAACACAGCATGAGCACCTTGCAAACCGAAGGGCATCACCCTAAACTGGTAGCTCCCTAGGGGACAATTGAAGGTGGTTTTCCATTTGTCCCCTGCCTTCACCTGCACCCAGTAATATGCTTCCCGGAGATCCAATTTAGTGAACACCCTTCCCTCAGCCAAACGGGCCAACATGTCCTTCATTAACGGCAGTGGGGTACAGGTGCTCTACACACACTATGTTAATCCTGCAAAAATCCACGCACATGCAGAGCCCACCATCCTTTTTCTCTCAAAACAGGATGGGCGCCGCTACCCGGGACCGTGCAAGCTGGATAAACCCCCGTTTCAGGTTCTTATCTTTTTTAAAAAAACAAGTTTTATTGGTTTTTTCTCCTCTCCCACATTCACCCACATCTTTTTTTTTTTTTTGAACAGAGTGTTGGCCGTTTCTTATCTTATACAATTAATCAAATTCAAATACATTTTACTTAATTACAATTCTTGCCAAAATCGTCTTCCCCCCTTTTCTTTCTTTTTTTAAACATATCTCAATATTTCTGTACTTGCATACATAAACACCATCTTCATTTGTCCCTAAATTCTAACTTTTTTAAAAAAATTGATTTATATGCCGCCCTTCTCCGGAGACTCAGGGCAGCTTACAATGTGTTAAGCAATAGCCTTCATACTTTTGTATATTTATACAAAGTCAGCTTATTGCCCCCACAATCTGGGTCCTCATTTTACCTACCTTAGAAAGGATGGAGGGCTGAGTCAACCTTGAGCCTGGTGGGATTTGAACTTGCAGTAATTGCAGGCAGCAGATGTAAGATGTAAGTGGATGTTAATAACTGCCTTAGTCTACTGAGCCACCAGAGCATATTTACTGCATATTTATTCTCTTTTATTCTTAAACAGTTCATTCTTTATCTTAATATATTTATATTTGTTTGTTCGGCATTGCCTTTCTTCCACTTCATCTTTTTTATTGTACAGCAATCTTTCTCCTCTCTCTCTATTGCTGTATTCATTTTCAATTTAATATTTTCCACTGTGGAGTCCAGGCAGCCCCGATCCCTTGTCCTTTTAATTATTAACAGTATATTTCATCTTGTTCCCTTTTTTCCTTCGGATCTTTACTCAAACAATCTTCTAATCCTTTATCTTTTTTACTTTTACCCATGTACTTTTTCTGCTTTGCTTCTTGCAAGTATAACATTTAAATCATTTTTATCATTTCAATTTCATTCAGTTTTACATTCAATTTCAATTATTGAATATATTTCTCAAAATATCTTAACAATATATTTCCACTTATTCAAATATATATTTATAAAGCGCATCTTAATCATTTCTCATTTTACCCAATCCAATTAGTTCTTAAAATATTCTTAATTTGCCTTCTTTTCTCTTTTTGATTATATTTCAGATATATAGTTTGAAATATTCCAATTATTGCATTTCCCTCAACAAGTTTATTCATATTATTAAAATCTATCATTCTATAGACCTCCAATATTATTAAGCATATATTTATTGCAGTTTCTCCAATTTTCAGTAGAGCATATTTAAAATTTAAAATATAGAGTGTAAGTCTTATTATCTTTATTTCTATACTCCCCTTTTTTTAAAATCACTTAATTAATATCACTGTTTTATTTTTTTTCTGACATTAAACTCCTCTATTAAATTTTACAGTTCTGAATATATTTTCATTTCTTTCTGTCTTTCTGTCTTTCTCCTTTTCTGCCCTATATTTCCCATTGTTTCTGCTTTTCCTTTCCTTTTTCATATCTTTTCATTGTTAATCCCAATGTATTTATTTTGTGCTTTAAAATCATGAAATCTTTGCCCTTTATTTCCCATTGTTTTCCATCCCTTTTCCCTCTTTCTTATATTTCCACTGTAAATCCCAGTGTAATCATTTATGTTTTTAATATTTTTTCTTCTCCTCCACCCTCTTTTCTTTCTTTGCCTTTTCTTTTTCCTTCTTCTTCTTCCTTTCTTTTGTATTTTAGAATTCTGCACTCTCCTATTTTGCCCTATATTTCCCATTGTTTCTCCTTTCTCTTTCCTTTTATGTGTTTTTTTATTGTTAATCCCAGTATACTTATTTTGTATTTTAAAATCATAAAATCTTTTATTTTGTCCTTTATTTCCTGTTATTCTCCATCTCTTTTCCCTCTTTCTTATATTTCCACTGTAAATCCCAGTGTAATCATTTAAATTTTTTATATTTTTCCTATTCCACCCTCTTTTCCTTTTTCCGGATTCTCCATTTCAGGTTCTTATCAATGTAGGCCCTCATTTCCTTTAGCTCCTCTGGAGTCATTGAATACATCCTGGGTTTTGGTAGAGAAGCACCAGGAAGGATTTCAATCCCACAATCTGTGGGGCGATGGGGAGGTAGGACATTGCATTTCTTCTCACTAAATACATCTTTTAGATCAGCATACACCTCTGGGTAACCTGTTTCCTTGGGTTTCCCTGCTTGCACTATAGCCTGTACCTGTTCTGCAGTTGGGCTCCACTCTTCATGTTTCGGAGGAGTCGGACCCATACCTATCCTTAGGTGGCGACAACCACCTCCCCACCAGATAGTTGGACCCCATTTATCCAACCAGGCCAAGCCCAAGACTATGTCCTCGGTTATCTTTGGGACAACCATGAACCATAGTTTTTCCTTGTGGCCACCCATTTCCATGGTCACCATTTCGGTGAAATGGGTGGCCGGTTGACCACCTAGCAATGACCTGTCCATTTGTTTGAATTTTATTAGCCGGGACACCCTCCTGAGGCCCACCCCCAAACTGGTGGCAACCTCTAACCTCATCAAACAACGGGTGCATCCCGTGTCCACTAAGGCCATACAGTTCCTTCTCCTCCCTGCCTCTACTACTACTGGAATAACAAATGGCTTAATGGACATTCTTACCATGGGATCCTGCTCCTCTTCGCCCTCACTGTTGCTTGGGGGAGGACCCTCGGCTGGACTGGCCATCATCTCACTTGGCATCGTGGGAACCACCTGTTGAGCCCCCCTCAGTTAATCTGGAGTGGCCTTGGTGCTCTTCTGAGCCGTCCCTGGCCACAGATTAGGGGTTCCAATTGCTCTTTTCCGAGTGGTTTCTGGGCATTCAGCAACTCTATGGCCCAGCTTTCTGCACTTGAAGCACGTTAGAAGCGGTCTAGTGGGTCCAGGGGTGGTCGATTCGATGATTTGTTGGGGTTTCACAGTGTTGGGTTGTCCTCTTGCTACAAACCCAGTAGGACGACTAGGAGTTTTCTGACCCCAAACGGGTCCCTTCACCTGGTCCTCCCTGAATTCATGTCCTAATTCCATTGTGGCCTGGAACCAGGCCGTGAGGTGATGGGGCAGACTTAGGCATAAACAGGCCTGTCGTAGGGTTCAATCTATCCCGGCCTTGAACTGATGTACTAACAAGCATTCCCTGTGTGGTCCTACAGTCCATGGCCCCTGAGGGGCCTAGCCACCAACCTTCTGTTCCACCCTGGCCAGCATCCAAGGCTTCATGGCTCTTCTGAAATCCTGGCCCTGTTGCCATATGTTCCTTAGGCCTAACTACCATAGGAATGCCCTCTGCTGGTTCCACAGCCTCTAGCACAGTCCCTTCTGTTGTTGCCACGGACTCATCCAAGACCAGTTAGCTGACCTGTTTACAAAACCTGTGCCCATTGACCGACACAACCTTCTGTGTAAGTGTTTGTGTTTGGTCCTGTAAACCTGTACATGTCCATGATACCTGCTCGTCCTCTCACACATTTTCACTGGCACCTGTCATTGGTTGGCAAGAAGGGGAATTGTTACGTGTTTTGTGCCAGCCATGGCAGTCTCTTCAAAGGCCACCAGATGGGAGCAAAGAGGCACCTTTGATCCCACTGGTGGGTCAAGGGGCTCCGACCCCTGCAGCCCCATTGGGGTAAAGTCAATGGTCCTCCGGCCCCCTCACACATTGGTAAGGGAGGGGCCAGGGACCCCTATAAGAACCCCTGCACAGGGGCTGCTCTCTCTTGTTGCCCTTGATCTTGTTCTACTCTCCTTTGGGACTCACCCATGGGCTCGATCCAGGCATGGATGCCTCCATGCCAGGGAATTTATATTTGCCTACTTTTATTTTCTCAATAAAGAACTAACTTAATTGCATCCTTGCGTGCTGCCTTTTCTTGGAAGCGCCTTCAATGGACCATTGTTCTTCATGAGATCCCTCACACTTATAAAGCCTTGTGCATGATTATCCTATTAAAGCAGCCCCACCCCCCACACATGCTCCTAAACTACTGGATACCTGCCCACATCCTGGCTACACCCTCATTCTTCCCTCCATGCATCTGGGGTTTGGCAGCAAGCCACAATTACCCCTGATCAAATCTCTCTCAAGTCCTCCTATGTTGCCTCCATTCTCTCCAGCCATGCCTGCAACTTTGGATTTCAAAAAGGCCTCCTGGTGACGTCATCTGGCGCCGCTGCCATAGGGCTTCTCAGCTGTTCTGCGGAGCGCTGGCAGGCTGGGAGAGACGCGTTAGACAGAGAGGAGCTGTCTCAGCATCTGGCAGCGTTCTGGGGCCAGCGGGAGTAAGGGTGGCCCCAAAAGGTAGCAGCGGCAGTTGTCAGTTTGGGGGGGACGGATGAAATGAAGTGCCAGGCGCAAGTGACCGTTCTGCCTGCTGTAACGGCAGCCCCAAAGAGTTGGCCGCGCCGGGGCTGACAGTAGGGTTTTAAGGAACCAAAAATGGCCAGCTTGCTTAACGTCATGGCACCGCCGCAGCACCCTGTGCCTCAGTGCATGTGGTATGTATAGTTTGCTGCAAACTTCCATGTAAAGCCATCCATTTGAGTGAGTACGTGTTGGATCTCCTGTAACCATGGGTCGGTTGGCAATGTGGCCTGTAGTTTGTGTGACAAGTTGCCCATCAGGCCTCTGTCTGTCACCTGTGTGGCTTGTTGAAAGGGGGGAATGATGGCATGGATTAGTTCTTCCCGATGGCTGTTGTATTGAGGCATCCGCGACAGAGCATTTGCCAGGAAATTCTTACCCGCCGGTACATACTTCAGGGTGAAATGGAAATGTCTGAAGTACTGTGCCCACCGAACCTGTTTTGCAGACAACCGTCGTGGGGATTGTAGTGCTTCGAGGTTTTTGTGGTCTGTCCAGACCTCAAATGGGTCTTTGGCCCCCTCCAGCACATGCCACCACGTCAGCAACACCCATCAGACAGCAAAGGCCTCTTTTTCCCAAATTGCCCACCCCTGTTCAGTCTCTGTGAGCTTGTGGGAGGTGTATGCACAGGGTTGCATCTGGCCCCATTCATTTCTCTGCAACAGGACGGCTCCCACAGCCATGTCACTGGCATCTGCCTGAGTAACCAACAGTCATCCTGGGTCAGGGTGCTTTAGGACAGTCTTCCTGGCAAACAGGGCTTTTAGCATCTGAAAGGCCCACTGGCAGTCCACTGTCCACTGGAGTGGTTGACTGGGCCGAGGTTTCATTAGGGTGTGCTTGGTTCGGAGTAGGTCAGTTAACAGCAAGGCCACCCGGGCAAACAATGGGATAAATTGCCAATAGAAGTTGGCGAAACCGAGGAAACACTGTAATTGTCGGCACGTTTTTGCCGCTTGCCACTCCAACACAGCTTGCACTTTATGTGGATCCATTTCCACCCCCTTGTTGGATATGTGGTAACCCAAATATGCTTTATTGAAACCTGGTTAAATGATGATATTGATGACAACAGCATGCAAATTCCAGGGTTTCAGATACATAGAGCAGATAGAATTGCAGAATCATCAGGTAAAAAGAAGGGAGGAGGTTTATGCTTATATATCAACAACAGCTGGTCTCAGGATATAACTATAATATATAAATTCTGTGATGAAAACTTAGAGTCTTTACTTATCAACTGTAAACCATTTTATTGTCCATGCGAGTTCTCCTCATTTCTACTAATTGCTGTTTATGTCCCCCACAAGCCTGTGTAAACAAGGCACTATGAACTCTAGTTGACCAGATTATGGAGGCTGAAACCAAATACCTCGATTCAGTGGCCATTATTTTGGGAGATCTAAACAAATCAAACTTAAGGAAAGAGCTACCAAAATACTTTCAGCATGTCAATTGTCCCACTAGAGGCAAGAATACTTTAGACCATTGCTACACAACACTAAAAGATGCTTATCGGTCCTTACCACAAGCAGCTGTGGGACACTCTGATCATTGCATGATTCACCTTGTACCTGCTTACAGGCAAAGACTTAAAACCACAAAACCAACAATTAAATGAGTGAAGACCTGGACTGAGGAGGCAAATGTGTGCCATAGGTTCGTCATCATGGGAGTAGGGTCTCCTGCTTGGGCAGGGGGTTGGACTAGAAGATCTTCAAAGTCCCTTCCAACTCTGTTAATCTGTTCTCCCCATTAATATCTAGAGCCTAAATTGAAGAAGGCAAAACAACAAATACAACGGACAAAAATTGCTCAGGATTTTTTTTAAAATATATTTTTATTTATACATTTTTCTTAATTTATGTAAGTGTTGAGCCCCAGGGCTCACCATACCTGGGCGGGAAAGGGGCCATGAGCCAACTGAGCAGCAGGTGGACAGCTCGTTGCTGGGGGGAGCGCTCCAGCACAATTAGAAATGGGAGAGCATTGGGAGGTCATTAGATTCATCATGGTGGCAACAATGACCAAGTCTGTCATCTTGGGGCTGGTGTGGCTGGATAAGTGGGGCCCCACAATATGACAAGAAGGTGGATATGGAAAGTTGAGGCTAGGGGTGGGACCCAGACCTCCCCCCCACGAATTGGCCCAGGGAGGGGTGGACAGTGGCCTGGGGGGTACAACTGGAGATGCCCTGGTGGAGCCCCATTTCCCTTTCCCCGAGGTATACACAGATCTAGCAGAGGTGTTCAGTGAAAAAGAATGTGAGACCCTACCCCCACTCCCCCCATCCTATGGATTGTGCAATCAAGCTGGTACCTGGAGCCAAATTACCCAAGCCAAAGATGTACTCAATGACGCTCATGGAGATGGGAGAGCTATGACATTACATCAACAAGAACTTGGCTAGGGGGTTCATCCAACTAGCCCATTTGTGAGTTGCAGCTCCAGTGCTGTTCAGAAGAGAAAAAAGACGGGACTTTGCACTTATGCGTTGATTTCAGGGGAATTAACGGGGGTGTGTGGAAAATATGTACCCCCTTCCACTTATGAAAGACATGCTTGCTCAGTTGGCGACGGGGCGTGTCTTTACCAAGTTGGATCTGCGGGAGGCCTACTACTGGGTCCGAATTAAGCCGGGGGACGAGTGGAAGACAGCGTTCAACTGTCCGTTGGGAAGCTACCAGTTCCGGGTGATACCATTCGGTTTACAAGGGTTAGGTAGTATTAGACGCAAACAGTTCAAAAACAAACAGACTTTATTAGAATAGCTGAGAATTAACTCAGAGAAGCTGGGGAGAGCACACAGCCTTGGGGGGGGGGGGGGGGCTGTGCTAATTGTACAGGTATCTGATGTGATTCTGCTTAGCTTCACCTGCTGCTTCCTGTTTGTTAGGAAGCTTATGATCCACTTGCAAGTGTGTTCAGGTACCTGTAGCTGGTTTAGCTTAGTTAGAAGTGTGTCTGGAATGATGGTATTGAATGCTGAACTAAAGTCTACAAAGAGGACCCTTGCATAGGTCTTTGGAGATTCAAGATATTGTAGGATGTAGTGCAGAGCCATATTAACAGCATCATCTGTTGATCTATTTGCTCAGTATGCAAATTTCAAGGGGTCTAACAGTGGATCCGTGATGGTTTTCAAGTGAGCCAGTACTAGCCTTTCAAAGGTTTTCATAACTACAGATGTTAGAGCAATTGGTCTGTAGTCGTTCAGTTCCTTAATGGTGGGCTTCTTCGGCACTGGGATGAAGTAGAGCGTTTGAAGCAAGAAGGATCATAGCACATCTCTAGCGATTTATTGAAGATACGGGTGAAGATGGGGGCCAATTGGTCAGCACAGACTTTTAAGCAAGAAGGAGTTATCTTGTCTGGGCCTGGAGCTTTTCCTAGCTTTTGTCTGTGAAATAGGTCTTGCACTTCCTTTTCTGTGATCACTAGGGGTTGTGAACCCAATGGGATGGGGTCAGTTGTAGGAGGTTTGGCTGTTGTTGGTGTGTCTGAGACGGGGTCAGTTGCAGGAGGCTTGGCTGTTGCTGGTGTGTCTGGGATGGGGGTTGTGGAGATAGGTGGCTGTAGTTTCCTTTCAAACCTGCAGTAAAACACGTTCAGGTCATCTGCCAGTTGTTGATTTCCTTCAGCCTGGGAAAGAGGTTTGCCATAACCGGTGATATTTTTAAGAGTTTTCCACATGTTTGCTGGTTCATTTGTTGAGAACTGATTCTTTAGCTTTTCAGAGTAGCTTCTTTTTGCTGCTCTGATCTCCCTTGTTAATACATTTCTGGCCTGATTGTACAGCATTTTATCACCTTTTCTGTAGGCTTCCTCTTTGGAATGACATAGCTGCTTAAATTTAGCTGTGAACCAAGGTTTGTTGTTACTATATATTTGCAAGTTCCTGGTTGGTACACATAGGTCTTCACAGAAGCTGACATATGATGTTACAGTATCTGTGAGTTCATGATGCTGTTAATATGGCTCTGCACTACATCCTACAACATCTTGAATCTCCAAAGACCTACGCAAGGGTCCTCTTTGTAGACTTTAGTTCAGCATTCAATACCATCATTCCAGACACACTTCTAACTAAGCTAAACCAGCTACAGGTACCTGAACACACTTGCAAGTGGATCATAAGCTTTCTAACAAACAGGAAGCAGCAGGTGAAGCTAAGCAGAATCACATCAGATACCTGTACAATTAGCACAGGGCCCCCCCAAGGCTGTGTGCTCTCTCCACTTATCTTCTCTCTGTATACCAATGACTACATCTCTAACGATCCATCTGTTAAACTACTGAAGTTCGCAGATAACACAACAGTGATCGGTCTCATTCGAGACAATGATGAATCCACATACAGATGGGAGGTTGAACAACTAGCCTTGTGGTGTGACCGGAACAATCTGGAACTGAACACACTCAATACCATAGAAATTGTGGTAGACTTTAGGAAAAACCCTTCCATACTTCCACCTCTCACAATACTAGACAACACAGTATCAACAGTAGAGACCTTCAAATTTCTAGGTTCTACCATATCTCAAGATCTAAAATGGGCAGCTAACATCAAAAACGTCATCAAAAAAGCACAACAAAGAATGTTCTTTCAACGCCAACTCAGAAAGCTCAAACTGCCCAAGGAGCTGCTGATACAGTTGTACAGAGGAATTATTTTTTTAATAAAATGTTTTATTATTTTTTTAAAAAACAAACATTTAAAACATCAATCAGCCCTCCCCTGTGACATCTCGGTGTTGAATTCTTCAGTTCATTTTATTCTTCTTGTTCCAACAGTTTCTTCTGTCTTAGTCATCTTCAAAACCACTGTACAAATTCATTACTATAATCATATTCTTACTATCAGGTTTTTTATACATATTTATAAAATTAATCATTTATATCTCTTTTGCAACCAAGAATAAAAATAATTCCATATTTTAAAGTATTCTGATTCTTCCCTATTTTTAATTAATAAAGTTAATTGATTCATTTCAGCACAATCTAAGATCTTATTACTTTATCTTCTGAATGTATTTTCTCTAATTTTCAATTTTGAGCATAGACAATTCTTGCAGCTGTTATTACATGTATAATCAAATAAATATATTCCTTTTTAATTTTGTCAGGTAGGATGCCCAATAGAAACAACTCTGGTTTGAATTCAATATGTATTCTTCCAGCCAGATTTTAATTTTATTCCAATATTTTTTTGCTTCAGGGCATGTCCACCACATATGATAATAAGATCCTGGTAGTTGGTGACATTTTCAACATTTCACTGGTTTATCTTTGAACATTTTTGCTAACTTCTCCGGTGGCATTTGCCATCTATAAAACATTTTGTATTGGTTTTCCTTATATGCAGTGGACATTGTTAATTTATAATTCCTTTCACATAGTTGTTGCCATTTTTCAAGATCAATTGAATGTTGAAAAATTTCTTCCCCAAGCTATCATTGTTTCTTTCACCTGTTCCTCCTCCAACTCAATATATAACAAAAAGTTATTTAAAAAATTTATTACATTTTCTTCCGTTCCTGTGAGTATCCTATCTAACTCAGTCTTTTCGATATAGAAACCATGTAACTTAGCATCTTTTTCATATCTTGTCCTTATCTGCATATACATACAGTATACCAATCTATCTCAATCCCCTGTTCTTCCAGTTCTTGTTTCTCTTTTATTAATCCTATTTTATGTTTAGTTGTATCCATTTTCATTTTAATATCCTTTTTTGTGGGTATTTCTGTAGTTCTTTTGCAACTTCCTTATAGTCATCCTCTAATGTTTTGTAAACTTGCCTTTTCTTAATATTTCTTTTCCTTGTATAGTCAATTATCAGGCCTCTGGCATAAGCTTTCATAGTATCCCACAGATTTTGCATTGATGTATCCTCTTTTCTATTTTCTTTGAAGAAAAAAGCCAATTCTTTCTCCATTTTCTGTACAAAATCCTTTTCTTTTAATACTGTAGTGTTTAAAGTCCATCTATACCTTCTCCTTTGTCCTTTCCATCTCACTGTCATTGGATTATGGTCTGCCCAGGTATTAGCTTATATATCAATTTCTTCTATATTAGAAGTCAATTCCATTGTCATTCATATCATATCTATTCTAGACCATGATAAATGTCTGTTAGAATAAAAAGTATATTGTCTATTTTTTATGTTTCTTTCTCTCCATACATCTTTTAAATTGATTTCCTCTATCATCTTAAAAAAAGATTTCGGCAAAATTCTTCTGCTTTGTTTTGTTGCCTTCTGTATGTTATAGTTCATTTTCCCATCCACTATGCCATTAAAATCTCCCATCATACAAATATTTTCATAGTCCAGTTTAATTAGTTTCATATGTAATTTTCTATAGAAATCTTCTTGATTGTCATTTGGAGCATATATTTCTATTAAGAGTATTTTCCTGTTATTATGTATCATTTCCACCATCAAAATTCTTCCCTCTTCATCTGCATAATTTTTTCCCGCTGATATTGTATCTCTAATTTTTAGGGAGTTGATTGATCCCATCCTGGCTCTGGGATAATCACACCCCGGTTTAGAGGTTTGGACCGTGGCTTCTCCTCGAAAGTATACATTAAGAAAATAAAACACGAAGAAGTATTTCTAAGAAAACTCATTTTATTGTAAAGGTAAAAATAAAGATAACTCTTATTAGCTAATTGGCTACCTAATTAGCTACATCTTGGCAGCGTTCCTGCCGGACCTCTTGGCAGGGAGAACAAAGGAGTAAGAAGGAGACTAGAAAAAGGAATGTGAGAAAATATGTAGGCATGCGCACTTAATACTGATAACAAACTTGGAAAAACTACAGTAAGTCTATTAGTCCAAAAATGAGAGCTCAGCTGGGAAATACAAGAACACAGTGACAATCCCCTTCTTTGCCAGTTGAGCGGACATCAGGTACATCATCAAATAAGGCACATCTTCTTACGCAGATACTCGTGTTGAGCTGCTGGAAGTGGTTTGTTGAGGATGTCTGCAATCTGATCATGTGTAGATACATATTGCATTTTAACAAAACCTTTTTTTACCAATTGTTTTATGTTCTGGTAACGGATGTCAATGTGTCTGGACCTAGAACCTGTGAAATGTGATTCAGAAATATAAACCACCGATTCATTGTCTTCCATCACGGTGATTGGTCGGATCGGACGTGTCCAGATATCTGTGACCAAAGCATCAAACCAAGTTAGAGAATTACATGCATCTGAAACACAAGCATATTCAGCTTCAGTAGATGAACAAGAAACAAAATTCTGTTTACGCACTTGCCAATAAACAGGACATCCATTCAAGAACATCATATAACCTGAAGTACTTTTACGTGATTTCTTATCACTCACCCAATCAGAATCTGCATAACAACATAATTCTGCATAATCAGTATGTGTTGGTTCTAACAATAACTTCATGTGTTTAGTGTACTTTAGGTATCTCAATAATCTCTTAACGCATGTCCAATGAAACTGTTTTGCCTTACCTACGTGTCGTGACAAGAGATTAACACTAAGTGCAATGTCGGGTCTGGTCCAACTACTAATATATAACAGTGACCCATTGACTGAACGATAAAGTGTTTGATCCTCGAACTCAGGACTTGGTTCTTGTGTCAAGTTGTGAAAATCTGTTTGCATGGGTGTCTTTGTTGTGTTAGCATCCTTCATGTTGCAATGATGCAAAATTTGTTCAATTTTATCTTCTTGTGAAAGACTAAACCCCTTCTGTGTTTTGTCAATCTGAACACCTAAATAAGTGCTAATATGACCTAAAGATTTCAATGTGAAGTATCTCTGCAAAGCTTTGGCAAAACTTTCACTCATCTGCTTATTTGGACCAATATAAACAATGTCATCAACATAAACAAGAACTATTTCATATGCATTGTTAGATCTTTTTGTGAACACGCACTCATCAGTTTCGGACTTAATAAAGCCCATTGAATTTAGTTTGTCAGTAAGACTTAAATACCACATTAAACCAGACTGTTTCAGACCATAAAGACTTTTTTGTAGAAACCAGGTATCCCCTTCTTGCTGTCGGAACCCTGGAGGACCTCTCACGTAGATTTCTTCATCTAGGTCAGCATGTAGATAAGCCGTGTCAACATCGAACTGGAAAACTTCTAAGCCAAGGATAGTTGCAGTTGCTAAAGCAATTTTTACACTCTCAGTTCTGACTGTCGGTGAGTAGGTATTTGTGTAGTCCTCAGGATAACGTTGAGCGAAACCCTGAGCTACAAGTCTGGCTTTGTACAATGACTCACCATTTGGCTTCTTTTTGATTCTGTAGACCCATCGAGTGCCAATGATTCTTTTGTTTGCTGGAGGTTTTGCAGGTGTAAATACCTTAAGTTTCTTTAGACTGTCCATTTCAACCTGCATTGCATCATACCACTTCTCTTGCTCTGAATCAGGAAGATACTGGATTTGTGTGAATGTATCAGGTGAAAGTGTAACATTGCAAATCAAAGGCAAGGGTGCTTTTGTCAGTTGCCACGAAAATCGTTGTGGAGGGATTCCTTTTGTGGCCCTCTTGGAACGTCTCGGAACAACAGTCCATTCTTCTTCTGCTTCGTCCTCGTCCTCACATTCGTCGCTAGCATCAGCATCCGCGGCTCGCGAAGATGGAACATCGGGTGGAGAAGAACTGGTGGATGGAACTTTTGCCTGTGAATCTTGGTCATCAGGCTGCATGGCATCAACAACATCATCTCTAGGAAAATAAACTCCAGGATCATTGGAATGAATCCTGGACCAGTCAACATCTTCCTCAAAATTAGCAGATTGGGAAATCACAATTACATGTTTAGAGTCAATAAATTTGCTCCATTTTGAGTTATCATCAATACCCATAAATCTCAGTCTCTTTGCTACTGGACCTCCTTTTCTTCTTTGAGCTAAGGGAATGTTCACCATAGCGTATGAACCAAAAATATGGAGGTTTCTGAGATCGGGCTTGTAACCATACATCATGAAGAAAGGAGTCTGATTTATTACACTGCTCCAAGTACGGTTGACAATGTAATTTGCATATTTGATAGCTTCACCCCAGTATGGCATACTAAGGTTGGCGTCTTCTAGGAGACAACGCATCATGGTTTGCAGGACCCCCTGTCGTCGTTCTACGACCCCGTTATGAGCCGGCGTGTAAGGAGCTGAAGTCTGATGGATAATTCCATTCTTACGCATCCAATCCTGGAAACGCTGAGACATGAATTCGGCACCACGATCACTCTGGATTCTGGCGGTGCAAACTTGGTGTTGGGTAGAAACAAGGGCTGCAAAGTCTTTAAAGATCTGAAAAGTCTCAGATTTTTCTTTCATAGGATATCCATATCCATATCTAGAATAATTATCAACAATTGTTAGAAAATATTTCCTGCCACCAAATGTTGGCGGAAAAGGACCGACTATGTCAGTGTGTACCAAATAAAAAATGCATGTTGACAGGCGTGTAGCGTGTTTGGGAATGGCTGCTGCTTTGGATTTGGCCTTCTTGCAGACAGCACAATCCAAAAACACCTTACACCCCTTTAGATCCAAACCTTTTGTGAATTCCGGCATCTTTCTAAGAACACGGAAACTGGCATGCCCCAATTTTCTATGCCACTTGTGGATACACCTGGAATGCAAAGGTTTATCAGTTAGTGAATTTTCAACACTGACAGTTTTATGAGGAACCTCAGGCTTGCTCTGAGCAACCTGTTTCCTAATTTTCTTTTTGTTGGCTTTAGAAACCTTTGGAGTAGCAACAGGATCTCTCTCTGGAATATCTCTCTCTGGGCCTGCGCTCTCCTTCTTTGGAGTTTGTATACTTGCCTGTGCTTGTGATTTAGGCTTTGGCTTTAAGTAATAAACACCACCAATCAACATGGTTTCAGCAACAATATCTCCATTTTTAACTATGTAACTTGCTTTCTCAAGGTGGTGAACCTGGAACTTTAAAGCTCTAGATAAGTGGGCTTGACTAAGCAAACTGCTATTTGCTGTTGGTATGTAATAAACATCAGGGATGAATGTATCGAGCTCTTCAACATAAACAGTTCCTTTTCCTACGACCTTACAAGGATGATTGGAAAAAGAATAAAGTTCTCGTAGCTCAGGTTCAGGCTCGTGCATCTCTGTGAAAAGTTCCTTTCTGTAGGTAACATGCAATGCTGCACCACTGTCCAAAGTCCACAAAAGCCATCTATCGTACTCTGGATGAGGTTGTGGATTGTTGGTTATTGCCAGTGTGGCAAGTGGAGCTTGTGGATCATGCCTTGGACCACGACGACCTTGTCTTCCACCTCTGCCTCTGCCTCTGGAGTCTGTTCCTCTGGGCTGGTATGAGACAGGAGCTGGAGCTCGTTGGGGACAATCTCGGGTGGCATGTCCCACACGATTGCAGATGTTGCATCTTGGCATCCTTCGAACGAAGGCCCTTCCTCGGAAGTGACGCCTCGCTGGAGCTCTTGATGCGGGTGGTCCTCTCAAATGTGGCGTGGCTAACATGAATGTTTCTTCTTCAATTAAAAGTCTACATATATTGTCCACTGTGAGTTGAGTAATAGGGACTTGGTTAATTTTTGTAACAGCATCTTTCCAGTCATAGTTCAATGAGTTAATGATAATGCTGATCATTTGAATATCATCAATATTATGACCTCTTTCTCTCAATTCTGTTCTGATTCCTTTCAGTTTGGTCAAATGTCCTCCAATTTGATCACCAGGTTTCACTCTCGAACCGTGGAGCTCAGACATGAGCAAGCATGAAGATTCAGTTGAAACGGGCCTGTAGCAATTTTCCAATTGGGCCCAAATTTGTTGGGCTGTTGCATCAGGCGGAAAAGTGACCTGCAGTTCAGTATCCATGGACATCAATAATGTTGTGCGAGCTCTAATCTCTAAGTCTCTTATTGCAAGAGTCCATGGCTGAGCAGGAGGATTAAAAATCATGCAGTGAGTGCCTTCTCTGAGAAGCAATAGTGTAATCTCACTGACCCAGGCTTTATAATTATGTCCTGACATTTTTAGTTTGGACTCACCAGTTAGTGGGGCAACAGAAAATGCCTGGTGAGGAACATGCATTTGATATGCTGGCTGTGCCATTGGAGGTGGACCAGGAGCTGGTCTTGGTTGTGCCATTGGAGGCACATGTGCAGGCATTTGTGGCTGTTGCATTGGAATCTGCTGCATTCCAGCTGCCATTTGTGCTTGGAGCTTGCCTTTGTTGCATTAAGCGTTCTTGTGTTCCATCTAAAGAGACACCAACACCACCAGGGGGTGTAGAAGATCCGGTCTGTGGAAACACTTGTGGCATTTCAGCCTGAATATTTGAACGAGCCAAGGACATGTGTGCTAACGTCTGCTGCAACAATTCAAAATGTTCATGTAAACTGTGTTGCCTTTCAGCTTCCTCTAGTAAATTACTTTTGCCAGCAGATGGTGCTGCACCTATAGTTTCGGGCAGGTCTGCTTGTGTGGCACTTGTAATTTGATCAGGGAGGATTTCATGTGACGTGTACACTGCTCTCTGTTTTAATTGGCCTGACACAGAATCCACCAGGGGGTGTATCTTTGGCTCTGAAGAAGAAGCCAAAATGGCGCTTTTAGAGATTTTTAAGTCACAAGGCTCTCCCTTATCTTGCTCAAGCATAAGCAAATCCATCTTAAACTGGGATAGTTGATTTTCATGATATTTGATATGCTCCCGATAGAACTTGATATCTTTCTCACGCTGAGTAAGTTCGGAGCTTTGAGGAGAATAACAAATCTTTTCTCTCTCTGTGTGGGAGGAAAAATGCTCCGCGGTTTGTGAAAACTTTGGCCTTGCACCAAGCATTTCAAAATCTGAGGGCTCTGGGAGGACAGTTTGGGGGCACGCATATTGAGAAAAAAAAAACTACTGACCTCAGTCGTAGTTCATTATCTTCAAAAGCGGCTGTACTGTTATCTCTCCCTTGATGCCTTTCCGAAAGCATTTTTTTCAGTTTCAGCAAGTGGCTGGAAGTTTGAAAACCTCCTTTCTGTCTCCTCTTCTTTGGAAAGATCAATCACATCACTTACGAAGCGTGGTCTTTTTTTCTTTTTCTTCTTTGGCATGTTAGTAGGTAACTAATTAGCGTTCCGCAGTCGCAAAATAATCATTCTAACTAACTAGCCTAGAGGTCTTATCAGAAGTAACAAACAAGGAAAAAGGCCATAACTTTTAACCGTCCAACTGCTACCAGGTGTCAGGGAGTTGATTGATCCCATCCTGGCTCTGGGATAATCGCACCCCGGTTTAGAGGTTTGGACCATGGCTTCTCCTCGAAAGTATACATTAAGAAAATAAAACCCGAAGAAGTATTTCTAAGAAAACTCATTTTATTGTAAAGGTAAAAATAAAGATAACTCTTATTAGCTAATTGGCTACCTAATTAGCTACATCTTGGCAGCGTTCCTGCCGGACCTCTTGGCAGGGAGAACAAAGGAGTAAGAAGGAGACTAGAAAAAGGAATGTGAGAAAATATGTAGGCATGCGCACTTAATACTGATAACAAAACTTGGCAAAACTACAGTAAGTCTATTAGTCCAAAAATGAGAGCTCAGCTGGGAAATACAAGAACGCAGTGACACTAATATATAAAACCACTCCTCTTTTCTTACATTGCGGCAATGAAGCAAATAATTTCCCTAATTTTGGCTGTTCCAAAAGTTGTACATGTTATTTTTTAATATGCACTTCTTGTAGACAAATTATATCCAACTTTAATTTCTCTAATTTATGAAATACCTTTCTTCTTTTAGTTGCTACATTAAGTCCATTTATGTTCATTGTAATCAATTTTTTCTCTTCCATATTCATACTGTAAGGATTGCCTCTCCTTCCAACTTAAGAAAGCACGAACTCTTGAAACGTGGTTGTTCAAAAGGATTCTTTTATTAAGCAGAAGTGAAAGCCATCCAGTTAAAGCACGCTCTGAATACCCTTAGGCAAGACAAGTAGGATTAAAGCAGTAGAGACCCCTCCCTTTAAGTCAGAATGCAGATTTTAGCCAATACACAAGTGTGAAGATGTTTTCTTTCCTAGCTTCCCTGAGAACCCGAACAAACATGCATTCCCACTGTTAGCCTTTAAAGTAAAATAACCCACATGGCTATCATAAAAATTCCTTCAGGTAAAGAGGATCTCAGGGCTCTTTGGCACCAGGATATTGGTTGTAAAATATCTCTTGACATAGGCAATGGTAATAAATCGAATCCAAGTCTCCCCCATCCTCCAATTGAATGGCAGTATCACTTTTAGGGATCTGACACATACTTTATATGAAGGGTTTGTTCCTCTAGTGCCGTGATGGCGAACCTATGGCACGCGTGCCACAGGTGGCACACGGAGCCATATTAGTGGGCACGCCAGCTCAGCTCTGGGGCGGATGCGCCTGCCGGCCAGCTGATTTTCGGGTCTTCTGGGCCCACCAGAAGTAGGGAAACAGGCTGTTTCCTGCCTCTGGAGGGACTGGAGGGGGGGTGGGGAAGGCCCGTTTTTCTTTCATACCTGGCTCCAGATCCTGTCTATTTATCTGGGAAGGGCGAAAACAGCCTTTCCCACTCCCTTGGAAGCCCTACGGAGGCTGAAAGGGCCCATTTCCTGACTTCCGGTGGGACAGGAAGTGACGTTTTTGGCTGTCCCCAGCCTCTAAAGACTCCTAGAGGGGCTCCTAGAGATTCCTAGAGAGGCTCCTAGAGACTCCTAGAGAGGTTCTGGAGGCTGGGGACAGCAAAAAATGTCACTTCCTGTCCCACTTTCAGCCTCCGTAGGGCCTCCAAGGGAGTGGGAAAGGCTGTTTTCGCCCTTCCCAGATAAATAGACAGGATCTGGAGCCAGGTAAGAAAGAAAAACGGGCCTACCAGGCCATCATGTGCCAGGAGGAGGGGGAGGGGGGTTGCACGCACATGCATGTGGGCACGTGCGTGCACGACCCTCCCCGGCCCCCCCCTCTCCTGGCACGCGATGGCAAAAAAGTTAGCGGAGATCTAGTGGATCTCGGTTCATGTTGTTCTTTATATTCTACAGTGCTTCTTCCTTTTCAATCATTGCTAGATCTTCCTCTTGTAATTGGAGCAATGACTCTTCCCTTCTTAACTCTACTTCCTGCTCTCTAAGATATTCAGCATAAAATGCTTTGGCTTTATCAATTGAATCTATTTTAAATCTGCAGTTGCCATGTAAACACCAAACCTTCTGGTATCAGCCATCCATAGTTCACACCTTTCTGGAGCAATATTTTCATCAGGAATTGATATTCTCTTCTCATCTCTCTCACTCTTCTCGGTATTTGCTTCAGAACCATAATTTCCTTGCCCTTGTCAGGTTCCAATGTTATCTCAAATAATTTTCATTCTCAAACACAAAGTCTTTGATGAAATCTCTCATTTATTGAAAAATAACGATCTGTCCTGAACTCATTTGCAGCCGAAACTGACTCTTTGATCCCAAACCCCTCCCTTTCTGTTCCTCAAATCCCAGTGCCTCATTGGCCATCTTCCAAATCAGTCTTTCATCCCGGCTGCTACAAATCACAGGAATTTTCCCCCTCCCTCCATCACCTAGGTGACGTTATCTGCCGAGGAGAGAAGAAACTGGGTGAAAAGCCAAGCTGCTAAAATTCGAACTGCTACTTCTAATTTTTTTTTCTTTCATGTCAGCGATGGAGCAAGAATGATTTAGAGCGCTGACAGCCCTTGTATTTCAGTGTTTTCTCTTTTGTAATCTGCAATATTTGCGTTTTAATTGATTTCTTAGTAAATCTTATATAAATTTATCTTGGTAATTTATTTCTCATTGCATATCTTGTATATACTCGAAATATCTCATCTATGCCATCCATCATCTTTTATTTAGTGATTTCTAATGCTTCTGCTAAAATTTCTATCATTTTTTCTGCCAAATTTTCTCCCTTTTCTTTTTCAATATTTTGAAATCTTAAATAAAATTCTGATCTGTCCATCTCCCATCCTATTCCAGTCTTATCACATTCAACCTCATCTAATCTGCTATCCATATCTCTAATTTTTTTGTTTCTTTGTTCTTCCTTTTCTTCAATTTTTTGAAGCCTGTCCTTGTATTTTTTCATCATTTGTTGTATGTTCTCCACTTTTTCATCTGTTTTTCCTGTTCTTTGTTCAATCTTTTCTGCTCTCTGTTCAATGCTCACTATTTTTGATTGTATGTCTTGTATTCCTTGCAAAACCATCTGCATTGTCGCATCCTTTTCCTTCTCATGTTCCCTTTCTTTTTCTTTTTCCTGTTGTAACATCGTCTGTATTGATCATTGTCCTCCTGATGGTGAAGAGGAGGGAGTCGATGCAGAACTAATAGATGCTGCCTTTTTACTCATGTCTATAGAATAATTACAAACTATTCAAACAGTCAAAAAATCTTCAGATTCTTCTGTACCCTAATCCATTTTTATAGAAGACAGATATTATCCCAAATAACAATAAGCAAAAGGTATATCCAAAGAAAACAAAATCTTCAGGCTCTTGTGCGCCCTAATCCAATTGAATAGAAAGATAAAAACCAAATTAACTCTCTCCAAACAAACAAAGAAAAAAGGTAAAACAAAAAAAGCAAAAAGTAATTTCTTCAGGCTCTTGTATGCCTTAATCCAATTAAACAAAAGGGTATTGAACACATTAATAATCTCCCATCAAAGAGGAAGAAAAATATATATCAAAAATTAAAAATATTAAAGGTCTTCTAAAAGCAAAACACAATCCAATTAAAAATTGTTAAAAGAGGGAGAAGTGGAATAATAATAAAAAAATAATACCCAGAAAAAGAAAATTTAAAAAAAGATTTTCTATCTAGAAAAAGAATCCACAACTGTGTAGTATCCAAAAGCTCTTTTATAAGTCTCACCAAGTTTTGCAGCTCTCTTTCCAGAGTCACTGCAATCTTCTTCTTTCAAGTCTCAGCTGCCTGTCAATAATAGTTTCCCAGAAGAGCACCCGAATAAACAATCCTGTAACCAGTCTTTGATGCTCTTCTAACTATCTTATCTATGAGCAGGCTCAAAGTCCTTGGAATGTAACACAGTTGCTACTTTCCTTTCAATAATAAAAAAGATACATTGTTTCAATCCACTAGATGGCAGTGTTTCTTATTCCTTCCACTTTCCCTCTATGTCCAATAGACAATAAAACAAAAATAAAAAATAAAAATGTAGAGAAAGGAAAAAATAACAAGACTTATCCAAAATAATATAGAACTAAAAAGGCACAAGAAATTTAATAATTAAACAGATAAAAAGGAAATCTCCAATCCAATCCAGTCCAGTCAAATTTAAAAATAAAATCCTCCATAGGCATCCACAAATAAAAATAAATTGCAATGTACGAAAAACTAACTTAAACTCAGGCTCAATTCCGCCACTTAATTTCTTCTTTCTTCAATTTTAATTATCTTTTCACCCCAGGGTGTTCTTAATTAATCTACTTTAAAAGTGTCTCACCAAGCCAACACACTTTCACTCATTCTCTTCCGTTCCGGAGCTGTCCCAGCTTCAGCAGTTTAATGGCTGCCTCTTCACTGCCGGAAAAGAGGGCTTCTCCTGGATCAACCAGGGACTTTGTGGTGTCCCTGGAATCGGCAGGATGTGCCCTCCTCTATCACTGTTTCTACAGGACAGTGAGGTCCAGTTTGGACCCTCCAGCAGCCGAGATATCAACGGCGGTCTCGGAGTACCAAAACCTTCCGTCGTCTCATTGCGACGTCAGCTCCGCCCTTCCTCCCAGTTCTCATTTCTCTTTCAATTCCCCCTTATCTGTTAACAAGTCCTTGTATCTAACAATATTTCCAAAATTAAAAACATTTGGGTGTATTACAGCTTCCATCATTGATAACCATATTGGTATTTTTGCATAGTATTTATCTCTAACCTTTTCCCAAACCAATAGCAATGCATTTCTTATATAATGTCTATGAAAATATGTATATATCTTATTTCTACCATACCACAAAAAGGCATGCCAACCCAATTGCAGATCATGCCCTTCCAATGTTAACAACCTTATATTTCTTAGTTCAATCCATTCTTTTAACCATGTCAATGTTGCTGCTTGATAATATAATTCCCAATTTGGTAAACCAAACCCCCCTCGCAACCTCATATCTTGTAATAATTTCAAACTTATTCTTGCTTTTTTCCCTTGCCATACAAATTTCCTCATTATCTTATTCAGATAATGAAAATATGTCTTTTCAATTTTTATTGGCACCATCTGAAATAGAAACAACAATCTTGGTAATATGTTCATCTTTATCAATGCAATCCGTCCCATAAGTGATAGTTGGAGAGCCTTCCATTTTTCCAAATCTTTTTCAATTTGTTGTCTTAGTTTATAATAGTTTTCTTCCTTTATTGTTGCACATCTTGAAGTTAAATGTACCCCCAGGTATTTAACTTTCTTCACAACTTGTATATCTAACTTTTCTTTTATCTCTCTACTTTGTTTTTCTGTTGTATTTTTCACCAAGATTTTTGTTTTGTCTTTATTTATTTTCAGACCAGAGACTTTTCCATATCTTCCTATCTGTTCCAATAGTTTGGGGCCTGTTGTTTGTGGTTCCTCTATAATAAATACTAAATCGTCTGCAAACGCTTGTAGTTTGTACTCCTCTTTTTTAATTTTCATCCCTTTTATCTCATCATTTCATCTAATGTTTCTGTTTAGGACTTCTAGAGTCAAAATAAATAATAGTGGTGATAATGGACACCCTTGTCTAGTCCCTTTCATTATATTGATTTTTTCTGTCATTTCTCCATTCATCATTATCTTAGCAAATTGTCTATCGTAGATTGCTTTTATGGTATTTATAAATCTCTCCCCAAAGTCCATTTTCTGTAATTGTGTCATCATAAACTGCCAGTTCACATTATCAAAAACTTTCTGTGCATCTAAGAACATCAACACCATTTGTTTTTCTGAGTGAGCCTCATAGTATTCTAAAGTATTCAAAATCATCCTCATATTATCTCTAATGTGTCTTTTTGACAAGAAGCCATTTTGATCAGTATGGATATATTCATTTAACGGTTTCTTCAACCTATTTGCCATTATCGAAGCAAAAATTTTGTAATCTGCATTTAATAGTGAAATCGGTCTATAATTTTTAATCAATTGTAGATCTGTTTTTTCTTTTGGTATAAGTGTCACATATGCCTCTTTCCACGAGTCTGGCATCTTAGCCTCCAATAATAGCTCATTAAATAGGTCCAACATTACATTACTAATCACTTCTTGTAGTGTTTTATACAATTTGGCTGGTAAACCATCTGGTCCTGGTGCTTTTCCACTTTTTTGTCTTGTTATGGCTTCTGTTAGTTCCATCATTGTTATTCTTTCTTCTAGCATTTCTTTATGTTGTTCTGATATTTTAATTATGTCAGATTTCTCCAAGTAGCTTTGTATCTCTTCCTCTGAAATCTTCTCTTGAGAATAAAGTTTTTGGTAATATTCTTGGATTACTTTCTTTTTTTCCTCAGTTCTATATTGTAATTTCCCTTCTCCATCTTGAAGATATTTTATAGCGTGGCCAACGTCCCAGTGGCAAGACGGACTCCTTGGTTGCTCTCAAGGGGCTGTCGATATCCCCACTGTCCTCGGGTCCTCGGTGACCTAAATCGTCCTGTAGTGATGATAAGCAAGAGGAACACGTACCGGTCAACAAAGGGAGATTGCAATCTCCCTGGCAAGACCGGAAGAAGCTCCTCAAATTGGACATTGTGGGAAAGTGACCTAGATGTCGGTGAAAAGCCGGGACGGCTGCAACAGAAGAGGAACGGAAAGACCAGCCTGTGACAGCAAGGTGAGATCAATTTAACTTTGTTGATCAGAAGTTTCTCTTTCATTTATTTGGATGATTGATAGACTGAAGAAGAGTGGCTAAAGTGGGGAGTGGGAGCGGCAAGGAATGCATGTTTGGAAGTTTTTTCAAAAGATTTGAAAGAAGATTTGGGGATTGAAAGACTGTAAAAAAAATTGGATACTAAAACCTTGAATAACTGAATGAAATATATACTTTTTAAATAGTTTGTTGCAATGCTGAGTGTTTACTCTTCCATCTGGAGAAGCGTGTATTAAAAGCACTGCGCTGAGACTGAAAGTTAGCCTGCAGTGCCATCTAACGGCAGAAGAAAAACAAAAGAAAATATTTTCTACTTTGAAGAAAACCTAATAGACAATTGTCCTTGACATTTTGACTAGAAGATAAATAGACCAGCTGTGGAG
The DNA here is from genome assembly GCA_012654045.1 of Ptyas mucosa. Lineage (NCBI taxonomy): Eukaryota > Metazoa > Chordata > Lepidosauria > Squamata > Colubridae > Ptyas > Ptyas mucosa. The sequence continues at coordinate 101,658 of WNWU01011837.1, forward strand.
AAGGGAGTGGAGACTAAACTTCAGAAGCATTTGATAAACTTGCTCTTCTTCCCCCCCCCCCTTTTTTTGGTTCTTTGGACTGGTACTTTTTTTTTTTTTACTTTTACTTTTCTTTTCCTTTTTATTTTTTGGTGGTTTAGCCTTGTTTTGAGAACAAAAGAAAAAAGAAAGAGACACTAGATTGTCTTTTTGTTCTTTATTTGTGGGATTGAAACTTTGCAAGAACGGATTGGAATGGGGTTTTTTTTGTTTTTGTTTTTTCCTTTCTTTGAAATACCATTTTTTTTAATGGATTAAGACCTGAAGAGTCAGAAGATTTTATTTTTATTTGTTATTTTCTTTTTTCCTCTTATTTGGGGATCTATTTATCTTTTTCCTCTGGTGTTAATTGGAGCTTGATTTTTGATTTTGAACTTAAAACTATACTTTTTAATTTTTCCCTTTACCTTTTTTCCCTTCTTTTTTTCTTGCCTTCTTTCTTTTTCCTTCTTGTAAATTTTTGAAGGGGAGGAAAGATCTGAGAATCTTCCTATTTTACAATATCACATTTTAGCCTAATATCACCAATTCAATCATTGGTTGAATTAGGTATTTAAATCACAACCAGAATTTTAGTGGACCATAAGTACTTGAAGACGAGATGATGAAGAAATGCACACAACCAGCACCAAGTCAGCAGCAGAAGCGCACAAATCTTCAGAGATAACAGAATTGTGAAATTTGATGCAGTCACTTTTGGCTGACATAAAACAGGAACTAAAAGAAATGAAAGAAATAATGGAGAAGAATGAGGAGAGAATCCAGAAAGTAGAAGAAAAGGCAGAAAAGACAGAAAAGAAAGTGGAGGAGTTGGAAGAAAAATTGGTTTTAACAGATAGGTCACAAGAGAGATCAATTATTTTGTTGGAAATGGGAAGATCTGAATTCTACTTAAGATTTCAAAATGTAGAAGAAAAAGGAGAAAATCTACCAGAGGTAATTGCAGAGATTCTGGCTGAAGCCCTGGAACAACCCCAGGAAATGATCTTAAATGAGATTGATGAAGCATTTGGAATATATATCAGATATGCAACAAGGAATAAATTACCAAGAGAAGTACATGTAAGATTTACGAAGAGGGCAATGAAAACAGAGATACTACAAGCAGCTAGGACCGTGATGGTGAACCTATGGCACGGGTGCCACAGGTGGCACGCGGAGCCATATTGGTGGGCACGCGAGTGTTGGCGTAGCTCAGATCCACCGCGCATGCGCGCCCTGGCCAACAGATTTTCAGGCCTTCCGGTCCCACCAGAAGTCGGGAAACGTGCTGTTTCTGGCCTCCAGAGGGATGGGGAAGGCTGTTTTTGCCCTCCCCAGGCTCCTAGAAAGCCTCTGGAGCCTGGGGAGTGGGGAAAACGGGCCTACCGGGCCCACCGTGCCATTGTGTGCCAAAAGCAGGGGGAAGTGTGGGGGGGGGTCATGTCTGCATGCACGGGAGGGCGGGGCGCATTGAATTATGGATGTGGGCACCCGCACCCGCGACCCCCGCTTTTGGCACACGATGGCAAAAAGGTTAGCCATCACTGAGCTAGGACTTCAACATTGAAGCACAAAGATAAAGAACTTGTTGTCTTGTGACAAATACCTAGAAGGGTTAGAGAATTTAGGAGAGAATATCAATTTCTAACAAAATTCCTAATATTCAAAGGAGTGAACTTTAGATGGCTGATACCTGAAGGGATTATGGTGACATGACAAGAACAAAGATACAGACTCGACTCGATTGAGAAAGCAAAAGCATTTTACCAACAATTCTGTGAACCATTGGATGGAGATTTAGGATTAGCAGATGCTGCAAAAAAGAAAGATGAAGACAAAGACAAGGAGGAGAAAAGCAAAGTGGAAAGGGCCCACAGAGAAGGTGCGAGAGCTAAAGACCCACTGGAAAAAAGAGAGACCAGGGCGATGAAATTAAAAACTAGCAACAAGTAAATATGGAGGAGACAAAAGCAATATCTCTAAACGTAAATGGACTGAATGCGGCGATAAAAAGAAATAGAATATTGACTAAATTAAATAGTTTGAAAATGGATATTATATGCTTACAGGAAGTGCATATTAGAAAACAGCATTTAAAATTATTACAACGCCCAAAACTAGGAGTACTATTTACATCGTTGATACAACAAAGCAAAAGAGGAGTGGTACTGTATGTCAAAGAAAGATTAGAACCCAAACAAATTTTTGAAGATGAGGAAGGCAGATTCTTGATGGTTGAAATTAAAATAAATTTCAAACAAATACTTCTGATAGCATTATATGCACCAAATGAAAAACAAGAATTTTATTGGAGGCTACACAGAAAAATTGTAGAACTGGACTATGAAAATCTATGTATAATGGATACATAGTACTTTATAGTACAGGATACTTTAATGCGGTAGTAGATACAGTTTTAGACTACAAAACGGTAAAGACCAATAAGAAATCTAGGAAAACACTGCCAAAGGCCTTCTTTAAAATGACAGAAGAACTAAGTCTTCAAGATATTTGGAGACAGAAACACCTGAATGAGAGTCAATATACTTTTTACTCAAATAGACATTTATCATGGTCAAGGAAAGATATGATATGGATGTCAACTGGCCTTATAGAAGCAGTGCAAGAAGTAAATATTGGTTCAAACATATGGGCAGACCACAGCCCAATAACTATAGCATGGAAAGGGCAAAGGAAAAAGACAAGATGGACTCTGAATGCAACAATATTAAACGAAAAAGAATTTCAGAAACTTGTAGAAAAGGAATTGGAAGTTTTCTTTAAAATAAATAAAAAGGAAGATACATCACTTCAGAATGTTTGGGACACAATGAAGGCATATATTAGAGGCCTGGCAATAACAGAAAGGCTCAGAAAGAGCCTGAGTGGCGCAGCAGACTAATGCTACTGTTAAAAGTAGTATTTAGCTTCCAGCTGTCTGCAATTACTGCGAGTTCAATTCTCACCAGGCTCAAGGTTGACTCAGCCTTCCATCCTTTCTAAGGTAGGTAAAATGAGGACCCAGATTGTGGGGGCAATAAGCTGACTTTGTATAAATATACAAAAGTATGAAGGCTATTGCTTAACGCATTGTAAGCCACCCTGAGTCTCCAGAGAAGGGCAGCATATAAATCAAATTTTAAAAAAACAAAAACAAAGGTGGCATTTCTAAGTTTTTGAAGAGGTATAAGAAGACTCAGTCACTACAAAACCACAAAGGAAAGGAAAAGGTGCACAACAGCAAGTGATGATAGAAGAATTAAGAGACTGTGCCTACGTGACAGAAGAAAATCATCTGGGTGCATATAAGATGAAATGGCGCAATGCAATGTGAACTTGAGTGCAAGGACTGTTTGGCGCAGACTGCAGGAATTTGGCCTAAAATCTAGAATTCCACTAAAAAAGCCACTTTTATCTCTCAAACAAAGGTTGAAAATCATTACATTCTTGATTAAATTATCTTTCCATTGATATATAATTTTATGGTACTACTCCAAAAAAAAAAGTGGAAGCCATGTTAGAGGAAGGTGTTAATGTTGGGAAATTAAGGGCCAGGAGGTTGTGCCACATACAATGTGATGCAGCGTTTCTCAACTTTGGCAATTTTAAGATGTATGGATAATTCCGTAGCCTGCCAAAGTTGGGAAACACTGATGCGATGCCTAGGAGGGAGAAGGAGGACTGGTGAGGTTTTCACAAGATTTTGGGAAGGAAAGTCTACTAACAATGTGTGAGGTGCAAGGAATCAAGGTTTTAAGAAGACAAATACATCAAGTACTATAATATTCCACTGTAGCAGATAAGACTAGGAAAAGCACCATGGATGGAGGTGAAGCTGAAGATTACAATTTGCGAATGGATATTAATTGAAATGAATATCAGAAATTATTTGAACCACTAATTAATGGAGAGAGAAGGCAGTCATTCTTCCTTGATAGCTTTCCAATTTAAAAAGCATTTCAAGGGAGAAACTCAGAATCACTTAATGTAAACTAGATATCCTTTGAGATGGGGTTTTCCAACTTGGCATCTGCAGATGTGTTAAAATTGGGACTTCTGGAACTATAGTTTTGACATATCTGAAAAAGTGCAGGAGACTCAATGTTTTAAGCCTGTGAAAAAATATCTCCTCTACACACTACCGTGTTGCCCCGAAAATAAGACCCTGTCTTATATTTTTTTGAATCCTGAAATAAGCGCTTGGCCTTATTGCCATGTGCTCAAAAGCCCGCTTGGGCTTATTATCAGGGGATGTCTTATTTTGGGGAAAACAGGGTACAATAGTAGCAACTAAAGAGTAAGTTCTCTTCCCCCAACACTTTCTATATAAATGTAGCATTCTCAGTGTTATGTATATAGTTTGGCGGGAGATTTGAAATACAATGGGTCAATTGTGATTGGTCAGCTCCCTGGCTGGCAAGGTATATAAAGGGAGCTATGTTACTGTAAGCTTTGCTGAAGTTCACACTACATTAAAGAGCTGTTGTCACGCACTACCTTGCTTCTGCCTTCTCAATCGCCCAACTTAACATTGGCGACGAAGGTGGGATTGAGGCAACGAGAAGCAAGCCGAGAAAGAGCTGACAACGACGGATTCAGCCAGGCGGACGAGCCCTGTACAGAGCAGGACTACCACGATGTCTGCATATGTACCGCCAATGCCTTTTGACACAGCCAGAGAGAAGTGGGGGTCGTATATGGCTCGGTTCGAATGCTTCCTGGAGGCCAGTGATCTACAGGGCCTCTCTGACAACAGGAAGCGAGCGCTATTCCTGAGCCACTGTGGATCGGAGGTTTTTGACATGGCTGAGTCGCTATCGGAGCCAACCCGGGTCCAGACAGTATCGTGGCAGGCCTTGGAGGCTTCGCTGAAGGCCCACTATGCCCTGGTACCATCCAAATTCGTACAGAGGTATGAGTTCCGGCAATGACTGCAGCGAGAAGGTGAACCAATCAGTGTTTACATGGCCGCCCTGCGCAAGGCAGTGACGCATTGCGAGTACCAAGACCTCAATGATGCACTCCTAGAGCAACTAATCTGTGGCGTGAGAGATATTCGCCTACAGAGAAGACTGCTCACCAGGTCCAACCTCATGCCCCACATCACTCTCGACGAAGCAAGAGCACATGAATCCTCAACCAAGGCTGCGGAGACCCTGCAACGACCAGCACCAGCACAAGCAACACCCCGGTCGACACTGGTGCACCATGAAGCAACCCAGACCAACAGCGAGGAAGAGTCTGACGAAGACGTCTTCCAAACAGAGAGGCACAGACACGAACAGAAAGAGCCTCGAGAGAACTGTGCAAGCTGCAGAAGGTCCCATCCCCAGCAAACCTGCAAGTTTAAGGATGCCATTTGCAGGCATTGTGAAAAGAAGGGACATTTGGCAAGGGTCTGCCGGGCGATTCTACCATCCAACCACACGTGAAGGAGCAGAACCAGCCAATCAGAGCCAGCGCAACACAGGAGGACCAACAAAGATGGCAATTCAAAAAAGGGCGTGAGTTTCCAGAATCATGAGACCTGCAGCACCAGAGTCGGCCAAGCCAGCGCGACCATCGAGAAGAAGGTCCACACCATGGTGGAAATAGAGGGGAGCCCTTGTGAAATGGAGATCGATACCAGATCATCTCTATCCATCATGTCCTGGGCCACTCTGAAAGCAGCGGTACCCAGTTTAAAGAAGAGCCAACTACAGCACCAGCGGATACGGCTTCGGGACTACCAAGGGAACCACATCCCCGTGGAAGGAGTTGGCACGTTCCAGGTTGAGTATGGAGAGCACTGGAAGAAGCTGCCCCTCACCATGGTCAGCGAACGCCTACTGAGCCTCCTGGGGCTGGACTGGTTTAAGGACCTGGGAATGGGATTCACCGGAGTCCACAGCGCAAGCGGCGAACCAGCCAGGAGTGGCAGCAGCCTGAGAAACAACCTGATGAAAGAGTTCCAGGACGTGTTCGACAACTGGCTGGGCAAGTACATGGGGACCCCTATCTCTTTTAATCTTGACCCCAATGTAGCCCCAATCCGACTTAAGGCTAGATGAGTGCCCTTTGCACTAAAGCCTAAGATTGACTTGGAACTGGACAAACTAATTAAACAGGGGGTGTTAGTCCCAGTAGACCACGCCAAATGGGAGACCCCCATCGTGACACCCATTAAGCCTGTCGGGTCTGTGCGCATCTGCGCCGACTACAAATGCACGATTAATAAGGCTCTCCAGCAGAGCGCTTACCCTGTCCCAATCGTGCACCACTTATTCCATTTGCTGGGTCCTGGCAAGATCTTCGCAAAACTCGATCTTGCGCAGGCGTACCAGCAACTGCCGGTAGATGGTGCTACCGCGGAGGCACAGACTATCATAACTCACAGAGGTGCCTTCAAATGCACTAGGCTACAATTCGGAGTTAGCGTAGCCCCCGGCTTGTTCCAAAGTATGATGGAACACCAAGGACTTCCAGGAGTAGTCCCCTATTTCGACGATGTCCTTATCAGTGCCACAGACAAAAAACAACTAGGGGACCGACTGAGGCTAGTGTTAGAGAAATTCAGAAGTTCTGGCCTCTGGGTCAAACGGAAAAAATGCATGATAGCAGTACCCTCTGTTGAGTTCCTGGGGTACCGGGTGGATGGAACAGGCATTCACCCCACCGAAAGCAAGATTAGGGCCATCAGAAATGCGCCAACCCCCAAGAACAAGTCGGAGCTACAGGCCTTCCTGGGTCTCCTTAACTTTTATGCCATCTTCCTGAAAGACAAGGCAACGGTGGCCGAACCCTACACAGACTATTGGCTAAAAATGCACCCTGGCTTTGGGGAAAGACTGAGGCTGCTGCTTTTGCCACCGTGAAAAAACTTTTGTCCACGGACAGTTTCCTCATCCAGTACAATGCAAAGCTTCTGCTTGTACTAGTCTGCAACGCGTCACCCTTTGGAGTAGGGGCCGTCCTGAGCCACAGACTACCGAATGGGCTAGAGGCGCCCATAGCTTACTATTCCCACACCCTCTCCAGCGCTGAGCGGAACTACAGCCAGCTGGACAGAGAGGCCCTGGCAGACGTATCGGGAGTAAAGAAATTCCACGAATACCTGTTTGGGCGGAATTTCGAACTTGTCACAGACCACCAGCCGCTTTTGGGCCTCCTGGCGGGGGATCGGCCCACCCCCGCTGCCTTGTCTCCACGGATGACTCGCTGGACCATCTTTCTAGCAGCATATTCCTACCACCTTTTCCACCGACCCGGACTGAGTTTGGGGCACAACGATGCCCTCAGCCGATGCCTGCTACCAGACATCCTAGAAGACCCCACACCGGGGGCACCAGTCCTACTCATTGACGCTTTGGACTTAGGACCTCTCACTTCTGCCAAAGTGGTGAGAGCATCGGCTCAAGACTCTGCTCTTTCTTTTTCTTTTTTTTTAAATTTGATTTATATGCTGCCCTTCTCCGGAGACTCAGGGCGGCTTACAATGCGTTAAGCAATAGCCTTCATACTTTTGTATATTTATACAAAGTCAGCTTATTGCCCCCACAATCTGGGTCCTCATTTTACCTACCTTAGAAAGGATGGAAGGCTGAGTCAACCTTGAGACTGGTGAGATTAGAACTTGCAGTAATTGCAGGCAGCTGATGTTAATCACAGTCTACTGCGCCACCAGGCTGCTCTAAAGACTGTCATGAGTTGGGTCACAAGGGGGTGGCCGGGAAGGACTGAAGGCGGGGAATTTAAATCGTTTGTATCCAAGAGGAACGAACTGCCTATGCAAGGGGGGTGTTTATTGTGGGGAGATCGTGTCATTATTCCCTTATGCTTAAGGGACAAGGTTTTGCGCATGTTACATTTATTTATTGGTTCGATTTATATGCCGCCCTTCTCCGGAGACTCAGGGCGGCTTTTTGTATATACCTGCTTAGTAGGGCTTTTGGCTCCCCCTAAGTGGTGTTCTTTTTTATACAAAGTCAGCTTATTGCCCCCACAATCCGGGTCCTCATTTTACCTACCTTGGAAGACATGATGGGCACCCCAGGATTGTAAGGATGAAGGGGCTAGCCAGGAGTTATGTGTGGTGGCCACAGATGGACAACGACATCACTGAGTGGGTGGGGAAGTGTCAGCCCTGCCAAGAGTCCAGGCCAGATCCACCCACAGCACCAGTAAGGGAATGGGAATGACCCCAGGGTCCTTGGTCTAGGATCCACATAGACTTTGCTGGCCCATTTCACGGCCAAACATTTCTAGTGATCGTCGATGCCTATTCGAAATGGCTCGAGAACATCCTAATGCAGTCCACGACCTCCGAAGCTGTAATCAAGGTGCTTCGGAAACTGCCACCCACGGATTGCCCGATACACTCGTATCGGATAACGAGCCCCAATTCACCGCCACCCAGTTCGAGGGGTACCTAGTAGAGCTGGGCATCAGACATGCACTCTCTGCACCTTTTCATCCGGCCAGTAACAGACTGGCTGAAAGGTTCGTGAGGACGGCCAAAGAGGCACTCTCACGGTTAGACGCTGGGGACTGGCAGGCCAGGGTAGACAAGTTCCTGGCTGTCCAGCATGCCACACCTTGCACAGCCACAGGGCACAGCCCAGCCAAGCTCCTGATGGGCAGGAAGCTGTGGTGCATTCTTGACCGATTACACTCCAACTATTCCCAAGATGGGTTCAAGGGGGTGGACAAGAAGCTGAGGGAATTCCAGATAAGGACACCAGTGTTCACGAGAAATTACACGAATGGACCCCTATGGGTAGCCGGGACGATTTCGGATAACACAGGCCCCAAGTCATACACCGTAGACATGGGAGACGGGAGGATCTGGCGAAGGAACATTGATCAACTCCGGAGAAGGGTCACAGCCGAACCAGAACTGCAACTCCAAAGTCCAAGCCCTAACTTCCAAACTCTTCCCACAACAGCTAGCTCAAGCCCGATGAGATCCGGGGACTTATCTGGGAACTTCGGTGTCCAGCGCCGCCCCAGCGAGATGCCTCTCCCAGCCGAGGAAAGCAACACCCCCGAAGTAATCCAGGAGGTTCCATTGGCAGAGCTGGGAGAAACAAAAGGTCCCTCCGACCAGCTCGACGCCACGCCTCAGACTGAACTGCGCAGGCCAACTAGGCGTAGGGAACGCCCTGGTCACCTGCGTGATTTTGTATGCAAATGTATACCCTGAGTGCCTTCTGGGAGGGAGGGGTGTTATGTACAGTATATAGTTTGACAGGAGATTTGAAATACAATGGGTCAATTGTGATTGGTCAGCTCCCTGGCCAACAAGGTATATAAAGGGAGCTGTGTTACTGTAAGCTTTGCTGAAGTTCACACTACATTAAAGAGCTGTTGTCATGCACTACCTTGCTTCTGCCTTCTCAATCGCCCAACTTAACACTGAGATTGCTCTTTCTCCATTAATTACATATCCAGGTTTATGGTGGTTCTGTTAAATGTGGAGTTCTCTAATTTAATAAATCCATGCCACAGCATTCCCCTCCTGGAGCCCAAATCTCAGGCAGAGTTAAGTGATTCAGTGTGCACTTCATATTTAGATTTCCGTTTTCATTGCACAACTACATTTTACTATATAGCTGTCATTTTGCTGCATTATCGATCAGGCTATTTTCTAAAGCTTGGCAGCCATTTTATAGTCCTGAAATAAGAGCAGAAGGTATAGTCTGGATAGCTCCTAGTTAAATTTCTCAATACCCCTCTCACAAAATACAATGTTCACTATTTTCAGTCAAATCATGGTCCCCAACATACATCATTTGAAGGACCATCACAAAAGACACAGAGAAGCTGAACTCCTGTGAAAAGATTACAAGGCAGAAACAATTTTTACAAAATTCCTTGTATCGGTAGTCTGATATGTGAGAGGACAACCTTGATCAAATTTCAGGACCCACCAAAGGTTGATTGTAACAAGAGGAATTTCTCTTATCTAGGCTCTAAACTTTCTTTTACTTGATGTAGTTATATAACTGTATTTATTTACCTATCTATCTATATAGTGTGTGTGTGTGTGTGTGTGTGTACGTCTGAGTCAGAGGTCCCCAACCCCTGGGCCGCGGTCTACTACCAGGCCTTCAGCCATTTGGAACCGGGCTGCAAAAGTGGCAGGCGAGCACACGCACATCCCCACTTGCCTGAGCAGCAGGTGAACATGTGCCCGCCACTCACACAGAACCATCCCCTTCTCCCCACCTGTCCGCAAAGCCGGAAAGGTTGGGGAACTCTGGTCTGAGTATTTGTATCTGTGTGTGTGTGTGCTTTCTCATTCTTAACCTCACCAGTTTGACTGCACCTAAGGGAGGGAAGGAAGGAGGGAAGTGACACACCAGAGAATGCAATTAACAAAATATTTCTGGGAATCAGAGTTAGAATTGGGTTTCAACTTGGACTCGTGCTCTTAGGAACAGAGTCCAACAGCCAAGGTTTAACATGGGGATGTTGGGTGATTACGGATCATTTTCACACTAGGGACGTAGGAGAAGGGATCATTCCTGCTAGGGAGAGAGACATGCCAGCTGGGGAAAGAGGCATGCTGGTTGGGGAGAGGCCTTCCCAATGCAACGTGGATGGATGCACGAAGTCAGGGTTGATGAAGGTAAATCCTTGGAATTCACTCTGATTGAGGCTTGCCAGGACCAGCTGGTCTGGAGGTGTTAGCGCTGGTGGTGCCCATGAACTTGTCAAAGTTTTCACCGCTCTGACCACACTAGAGCAGATGTAGAAAGAGAAAAAGAAAAGGACAGAAGAGATATTGAGGGAATAAGATGAGAAGAAAACAGTTATTTTTCAGTCTGTTAATACAACCATCTCTTTCTTCATTTACTAGGTAAGGCTTAGACTACCTAACGATATTTATGAAATTAATGGTGAACACACATTCTGAATTTTATACTTAAATTTTGAGGAAGGAAAAAACAAACAAGCTTCTGCAAAGAGTTCTTTGTCCAGCACCATATGAACTCATACAAGTAGTCCTCGACTTACAACCATTTGTTTAGCAACTGTTCAAAGTTACAATGGCACTGAAAAAAGTGACTTACAGCTGGTGCTTGTACTTACAACCATTGTAGCATCCCCAAGGTCATGTGAGCAAAAATTGATCGTTTGGCACCTGGCAAGTATTTATATTTTACAAATATGATTGCCATTGGTCTGTTTGAGTGTGTGAATCATGTGACTGCAGGGAGGAAAGTTCTCCAGCTCTCCTCATGGGTAAATCTGCTTGTTTTTAGGGGAAGGGGAGTGTCTGTTTGAGAGAATGAATCATGTGACTGCAGGGAGGAAAGTTCTCCAGCTCTCCTCATGGGTAAATCTGCTTGTTTTTAGGGGAAGGGGGTGTCTGTTTGAGTGAGTGAATCATGTGACTGCAGGGAGGAAGGTGCTCCAGTTCACCTCATGAATGAATCTGCTTGTTTCTAGGGGGAGGGGAGAGTGGCTCTTTGATTGAGTGTATGTGGGAAGTCTTGTTAGCTGTGTGCGTGGGAAAAACCGGTTAGATGGTGTCCATTAGCCTTGGAAGGCAACTTATGTAGGAGAAGGAAAACTCCAATCTCAAACCTCATCTGTACCCATCTATACCCATCTATACCCATCTGTGGGAAAGTCTTCAGGAGGCAACCTCGAGGCAAAACCTGGAGCAGGAGTCCTGGAGTGAGGAGGAGTGCTAGAGGAGTAATACCTCTCTAAAAAAAACCTTGGTCCAGCTGGCCCAGCTGGTAGCACCTCGTAAGGGCCCCTATCCAGGGTTACAGGAGAAGATGGTCAACTGTTTTGAAGGCGGAAGAGGGCTTTATGCCCCAATGGCACAGAACCATCTTCTAGGAGAAGGGAAACTCTGATTACAAACTTCCACTGCCTTGTGGCTATATCTACTACTAGAAAAGGCTTCAGGAGTCAACCTTGAAGCAAAATCCGGAGCCGGAGTCCCGGAAGCAGTTCGTGACTGTGTACAATCACATTCTGGTAACTCCTGCGATGCAGCTGGAACTAATCGTATCGGCTTTGCTGTTCCATTGGACTATTTCAGTGACGTGGAGAGGGGGGATCTGCTGCTTGGGTAACAGTCTATCCTCCATATTAATCTACCCAGGCCTCGTGCTCTGGAGAGGACACTCCAGCTTTGTATACAGCATTGAAACAACACGGGAAGTGGCAGTTACCGGTTATAAATCTTTGCTTGATTAGCATAGAGCGTGACGCCAGGGGCCACTTTCGTCGGTGGGAGAGGTCATTGTACCTCATTGGGCAGCTACCACCCACCTTAAGCTGGGCAGCCCCCAGCCAGTAAGGTGCTGCCCCGCCACGGTCTGTTAACCTCACAGGGTGCGTGGGGTAGATCAATAACTTTGCACCATGCAACAAACATAAGAAAACTTTAGCCCTAAAGTTGGGCACCTGGAATGTTTGAACAATGACCCCCGGCCTTTCTGACGATTTACAAGAAATAGATGACGTACGTAAGACAGCTGCCATTGACATGGAGTTGAGCAGACTGCAGATGGACATCATTGCCCTTCAAGAGACAAGACTGTTAGACTCAGGATCTATTAAGGAGAAAAACTTCTTTTTTTTTTATTATAAAAGTTTTTATTGGTTAAAAATAAACAATATTATCGCTTACAATATGTGGAATTTTCATTATCCTTTTACAAAGATAATATATAATTACTTTTTTTCACATACAGCAGATCTTCCCTTATTAAAATTTCAAATTTAGCAACCGGATTTATATAAAAATATCAGTTCAATATCCAGAGTAATATTAAAGTTTACAAAAATAAGAGATATCATAAAAGGCACAAAATAATAGATTCCTCTCACTTCATCATTTCTTGGTTCTAGATCTCAAGGTTCTGGCCTTAGCACCCCCTTCCTCCCGGACCGCCACGGCCTTGCCCGCCCCTGTTCCTTGATCATCTAATACCTCCCCTTCCTCGGTTCCTGTATCTTCACCCTCTAGGAGGGTCTTATGTTGCTCCAGATAGGCCTGAGCCTCCATCACACTATTAATTTTCTTCCTACTGCCCTCCCTGAAAATCATCAAACCTTCCGGCATCAACCACCTGAAGCCTATTCCCTTAAGGTACAATTTACTTGATAAAAAATAATAATTTCTTCTTAATTCTCGTACCTGTCTAGGGATCTGCTTCAGAATGGTGACCTCCTTGCCCCTGTATATCAGCGCCCCCGGTCTTTGAGTTCTCAGTATTTCATCTCTCGTTTCCCTTCTCACAAATTTAATGTGGACCTCTCTTGGGACACTATGTAAAATTGCATATTGTGAGTTTACTCTATAAACTAGATCCATGTCCCATCTCATAAAATCCAAACCTCTTTCAATAAATTCGCCCAACAATTTAACCATCACTTCTCGCAGATCTTCCTGGTCCACTTCTTCCACATTTTGAAACCTGAGAAAATAAGACATTCTATCGAGCTGTGAAGTTAAAATTACATTTCCTCTCATTTCTTCCCTCTTCTGGATTGCCCACACCTCCCACCTTTTTCTTGTTGTCCTCAGCCACCTGTTGAACAGCACTTAAATCTTTTTTCATAACTACCATTTCAGATTTTATTTCCAATTGCCCTTTTTGCAAGTCATCAAGTTTATCAAGTTTCTCATCCAATTTTGCCAATTTCTCCAAAAAATTTTCCATGTCAGCTGCAGCTGGTCTTTGTCCTTTAGCCATCTTACAGTAATAAAGAATGAGAGGTCCTCAGGTAGGCACAAGCATCCAGAAAGAGAAGGTTCTCTTAAAAATCAGCTCTATTTCCTCACGATCCACCAGAGGGCGCTCACAGGAGCAACGAGTCCGGCTTGTAGAGTAGGTCAAACAGGAAACCAGAGGTGGGTGATGTCATCAGTTATATACAAAGAAGCAGGAAATCAAGCTCCAGCCATGTTTCTCCAGAAGGACAGGGGGCTCCAGCCTCCCTTCCCAAATTCTGCCTCCACCATTCTCCACAGAAAATCAGCAAGGTAAGAGGTCTCCTTATTTTTTCTTCCTCTTTCTTCTCAACTACGGCGCCCTTCCCAGCTACAAGGGGCGGGGAGAAACTTCAGCCCCCCCCTCACCCGCAGGACGCCTCGTTGCTTCGCCAGTCAAAGTCTCTCCTTTTCTAGTTATTCTCCGGCCTGCATCTCTTCCTCTTCCGATCGCCTCTTTACCTGCTGCCTTAATTTCGATATACACCGGGTCCTACAGGCACATAGGCACGGAACGGCCTTGGAATGGCCGCTGCGTGCTGCCCACACTCGCTGGAGCCTCGGGCGCGCCAGCATTGGCCACCCAGCCCCTGGAATTGAAGCAGGGGACCCCTGGCGAGCTGCCCTTAACGGCGGATACCCCAAAACCAGGGCACCCGGCCCCGAGGGTCCTCCAAGCAGGGGGGAATTCAGACGCTGGGGCAAAAAACCCAAACAACGTCTGCTGCCATCTGGAGCCGGAAGTCGTCTCTCAAGGAGAAAAACTTCTTGTTCTTCTGGCAGGGAAAACCATCAAACGAGTCTAGGGAATATGGGGTTGGCTTTGTGGTCAGAAACACCCTACTAGGATCCATTACTCCACCTGCTGCAGGAAGTGAAAGAATTCTGTCCTTGCAGCTCCACTCATCAGCAGGGCTGGTTACTCTTATTAGCGCATATGCTCCGACATTATCATCTTTAGTAGAATCCAAAGACAAATTCTACGACGATCTGGCTGCTACTATCAAGAAAATCCCTGAGAAAGAACCACTGTTTATCCTTGGCGATTTTAATGCCAGAGTTGGAGCTGATTATAGTTCTTGGCCCACTTGTTTAGGTCAGTTCGGCGTTGGAAAGATGAACGAAAATGGCCAACGACTGCTGGAGTTTTGCTGCTACTATGGTTTTTGCGTTAGCAATACATACTTTAAAACAAAGCCTCAACACAGAGTCTCTTGGAGACATCCGAGATCGAAGCATTGGCACCAGCTCGACTTGATTCTTACCAGGTGCTCCAACCTCCCCAATATTACAATCACACGCAGCTATCAGGGTGCTGATTGCGATACAGACCACTCCTTTGTGTGCAGCAGAATAAAACTGCAAACAAAGAGATTGCATCACTCAAAGAAGGAAGAAAGACCACAAATTGACATCAACAAGACCCACAATCAGGGCAAAGTGGAGGAATTTGCACAAGCACTCAAGGAAACTCTCCCAGGCCCGGCTGAAGTAAATGCATCTGAACGATGGGAATATTTCAAGAATGCTGTTTATAACACCGCCTTGTCAGTATTTGGTAAGGAGATCAGAAAGACAGCAGATTGGTTTGAAGCCCATTTGGAGGAGTTGACGCCAGCCATCGAGGAAAAAAGGAGAGCTCTAATTGCATATAAAGCCTGTTCCAGTGAGCGCAACCTACAGGTTCTGCAAGCTGCTCGTAGCAAAGTCCAACAGACCACCAGGAGATGTGCTAATGATTATTGGCTGCAGCTTTGCTCTCGGATACAGATAGCAGCTGACACAGGCAACATCAAGGGGATGTATGATGGCATCAAGCAGGCCTTAGGTCCAACACAGAAGAAATCTGCCCTTCTGAAGTCTGCTACAGGTGAGGTTATCCAGAACCGAGCACAGCAGATGGCACGCTGGGTGCAGCACTACTCTGAGTTATATTCCAGAGAAAATGTGGTAACTGAAGAAGCATTAAATAACATTGAGTGCCTGCCTGTCTTGGAGGAGCTTGACAGTGAACCAACTTTAGAAGAACTAAATGCGACCCTGGACTCCCTTGCCTTTGGCAAGGCACCCGGGAAAGATAACATTCCTGCCGAAGTTCTGAAGTGCTTCAAAGAGAACATCTCCACTGAACTGCATGAAATCTTCTGTCTTTGTTGGAGGGAAGGTGGAGTACCACAGGACATGAAGGATGCAAATATCATCACACTGTACAAGAACAAAGATGACAGGGGTGACTGTAACAACTACCGTGGCATCTCTCTTCTTAGTGTTGTAGGGAAGCTGCTTGCCCGTGTTGTACTGAAGAGGCTCCAGGTGCTTGCAGACAGAGTCTATCCAGAATCACAGTGTGGATTTCGAGCCAACAGGTCCACTACTGACATGGTATTTTCCCTTAGACAGTTGCAGGAGAAATGCAGGGAACAAAGACAGCCACTTTTCGTAGCCTTCATAGATCTTACGAAGGCTTTTGACTTGGTTAGCAGGGATGGCCTTTATAAAATTCTGCCCAAGATTGGATGTCCACCTCAGCTCCTCAACATCATCAGTTCCTTTCATGAGGAAATGAAGGGCACTGTAGTTTTTGATGGCTTAATTTCAGATTCCTTTGATATTCGAAGTGGAGTGAAGCAGGGCTGTGTCCTCGCACCAACTTTATTGCTTTTTTGCTGTCATGCTGAAACATGCTTTGTCACAGATAAATACCTGACCTATGCCAGGCCCAGGGAAAGCAGGGGTTAACTACAACACCCATCCTACCCACCTCCTCCTTTAACCACACCTTACCTCAGACTCCGCCTCCCAGGTATATAAGGTTATCCCACGTTGGTCCATGTGCTCTTCCAGATATTACCTGTAATGGACATGTACTCATATGAATAAAGATACCATCATCTGAAATACTTATGCCTATGTCTGTTATTGGGTCAGATCCTTGTAAACTATAACATGCTTTTGGAACTGCAACAGAGGGTATTTACCTCCGGACCAGATCAGACGGAAAACTCTTTAATCTCTCTAGATTGAGAGCAAAGTCTAAAGTCCAGCTGAAATGTTTACAGGATTTCCTCTTTGCTGATGATGCTGCCGTCACTGCTCACTCTGCTGAAGACCTTCAACAACTTATGGACAGTTTTAGCAAGGCCTGCCAAGACTTTGGACTAACAATCAGCCTGAAAAAAACACAAGTCATGGGTCAGGACGTGGATTCACCTCCCTGTATTACAATCTCTGCACAAGAACTGGAGGTCATCCATGACTTTGTGTACCTCGGCTCAACTATCTCTGACAATCTCTCTTTAGATGCTGAGCTGAATAAACATATTGGTAAAGCGGCCACCACATTTTCCAGACTTACAAAGAGAGTATGGCTTAATAAGAAGCTGATGGAACATACAAAGATCCAGGTCTATAGAGCCTGCGTCCTGAGCACACTCTTGTACTGCAGTGAGTCTTGGACCCTCTACGCATGGCAGGAGAGAAAGTTGAACATCTTTCATATGTGCTGTCTCCGACAAATTCTTGGCATCACCTGGCAGGACAAAGTTCCAAATAGCGCAGTCTTGGAACGTGCTGGAATTTCTAGCATGCATACACTATTGAAACAGCGACGTCTATGCTGGCTGGGGCATGTCGTGAGAATGGCTGATGGTCAGATTCCGAAAGATCTCCTGTATGGAGAATTAGTGCAGGGAAAGCACCTCAGAGGGACACCACAGCTGTGATATAAGGATATCTGCAAGAGGGACCTAAAGGCCCTGGGAATGGACATTAACAACTGGGAAACCTTGACCTCCAATCGTTCAGCTTGGAGGCTAAAGACGCAGCACAGCCTTCTCCAATTCAAAGAGACACTTGTTTGGCAGGCTGAGGCAAAGAGGCAGTCCCGGAACCAGCGAAATCTGGGGGCTGGGCAGGGGACAGAATGTATCTGCCCTCAGTGTGGAAGGGATTGCCACTCTCGAATTGGCCTTTTTAGTCACACTAGATGCTGTTTTAGGACCTCTTTCCAGAGCACGATACCATACTCTCTTGAGACTGAAGGATGCCAATGAAATGAAAATCAATGAATGATTGCCATTCGCAACCTTCCCAGCTGGCTTCCAACAAGCAAGGAAAGCTGGATTTCTTTAATGACCTTGTGATTCACTTAATAACTGCAGTGATTCACCTAAGAATTGTGGCAAAAAAGGTCATAAAATCGAGTACAACTCATTTTACAACTGCCTTGCTTAGCAATGGAAATTCTGATCCCACTTGTGGCCGTAAGTTGAGGACTACCTGTGTAACCTTCCTTTGTGATTCCTCTCATAGTTTTCTATTCTAAAAACATAGTGGATAGCAGAATAATATAAACTCTGTTTGGGGAATAATTGGTGAGCCTGCCATTTGGCAACCAACAGCTACTCACGGGCCTAGGTATGAAAGGTGGAGCAATTTCCAGCTGTTCCAGTTTCTCCCAGTCCATCCAGCGGAAAAATCCATGCTCCCGAATATCTTGTTCCCCTTCTGGTCCTGACCCCAGGCGCTTCAGTGGATGTTTGGTCAAGAACTATGGAACAGAGAGAACTTTGCTAGCCCTGCATCTTTACTTTAAGGAATCAAATCCAATCTGGCACCAGATTGGAAGATATAGTGTCAATGCAGAAGACCAATGTTATTTTGAGGAGTTTAGTGACATATTTTGATTTATCCTTCATATTAAGAAAAGTCTAGAAGTTTAGAACTCATTCTGAGCGAACCTGTTTGGGTTTTTTTTACTCTTGCTACTGAATAAAGGAGGAGGAGGGGGGAAATCTTCACCAAGCTGCAAAGCTTTTCTTACTGTGAAAGCCTCAGAGTTTTAATTACCATCCAAGAGGTATGTGCCACACAGTCAAGGTCAGGTCCTGCAGTCTCATCACCATAGCAGGGCCATGAAGTCGTGGTGCCAGGTTTTAATAAAAACCTTGGGGTTGTTGTTGTTTGTTGGGAGCTTTGGCATAGACCCTAGCACTGGGTACTGTGGAAATTGGCCACCCTTAGGACATCTCTGCTGTCATTATTCAAGAGCTCCTGGCAGCCTGTAAGAGATTTTGGTATCATTTTGCTTGGTATGTATGCTTTTTATGTTATGCTTTTAAATCTGTTTGCTTGAGCTAATAATAAAGCTTAAAAATCCTTTTATTCACTGGTGTGCTTATTTGTCTCTGGATCCAAAAGAACCAATTGCCTGGGCATCTGATACTTGCTCTGACACTTGGAAAAACAGAAGGAGACACTGAACCAAGCAAACAGGGGTTCCCACATCCGCACATGGAAGCAGAGGAACACCCATGGGGCAAAGAGATGAAATAAATACTTACCGTATATACTCGCGTATAAGCCGAGTTTTTCAGCCCGTTTTTCAGGCTGAAAAACGCCCCCTAGGCTTATACCCGGGTCACAAAAAAAATGACTTTTTCCCTGCAAGCTAGGAAACAGCGGGAGAACGGGGTTTGCTTACCCCGCCCACTCCCAATCTATTGGGACTGCCTCCTGAGTTCCAGCTGATGGCTAGAGGAAAAAAAAAACTTTAAATTCTTGCCGTGGGGCTTCAAAGGCCCCCCCTACAGCTGATCAGGGTTAAAAGAAAACAAATGAGAAGATCGGTGCCGGCTGCAAAAAGGTGCCTGCTGCAAAGAGCACATTTTTTTTTCTCCTTCTGCTGAAACCAAAAGCGAAACTAAAACAGCTTGTTGGCTTTGCTGTTTGCTAAGGCAGATTTCTTTTTCCTCATCAAAAAAGGTTGGTGCAAACAATGGGAAATTTATGGCAAATGGCAAAAGAGGGGAGTTCAAGATTTAAAACACAAAAGAAAAAAAAGCTCTATTTAAAAAGGGAATTGTAATAATTGAGATATTATTAATTGTATATTGTGTTGAAAGCAGAAATGGTTAAGTTGTGGTTTGGAAGAATATTGGGGGAAATTATTTGGTTTATTATTATTGGTAAATATAATTAATTGAATTATATTTCAATTTGTAAGAAATTATAAATCAATTTGTAAGAAATTGGATTGCATGGAAATAATTGGAATATTCATGTTCATATTGATTAATATACAAAAAAGATAGTTATATAACTAATTGATTTATATTAAAATGTTGAATTTGTATTAAACAACTGTAATATTACATAATTAACCAATGTGAGGATTGATATAAAAATAGATGACAATGGGAAGGGGTATAATATAGAATAGAAGTGAAAAATTGAATTTGATTAAGATTAGAGATGAGGATGAAGGGTAATATTGGTTTTTTTAAAAATAGATGAGGAATAAATATGGCAAAAAGGAAATATAGAAATTGTAAATTTAAGTGAAATGACTAAACACTGTTTAAATTTGTGAACCGGCCAAATATTCTGTTCAAAGAAAATACATTGTATGTTTGTATGTGTGTTTCTAATTATTGCTATTTATTCATATTTGTTCTCTTTTATTCTTTAAAGTTTAACAATTCATTCTTTATCTTGATATCTTTATATGTGTTTGGGGTTGGTTTTCTTCCCCTTCATCTTTTTTATTGTACAGCAATCTTTCTCCTCAAACCTACCACCTCTTTTCTTTCCTTCTTACTTTTTCTCCCCCCCTTCTTCTCCTCCCTACTTCCTCTTCCTTTCTTCTTCTCCTCCTCTCTTCCTCCCTCTCCTTTTATGCACATGGACTCCTTTTATGCACATGGACTACTCAGAGGGCTGAAAAAGTTATTTTTGACTGGTCCTCGCACTTGTGACCAGTCCTTGAACTTACGACTGTCCTCACATTTTACGTTTTGGCCCTATCTTGTCACCATGGTGAAGAGAAGCAGTTGTGAAATGAGTGACACCGTTTTTAAGAATGCTACAATGAGCATAAATGATGACCAGTCATAAGTGCAAAGACCAGTCAAAAGTGCGAGGACCTGTCAGAAATCACTTTTTTCATCCCTTTGAGTAGTCCTTTTGTGCACATGGACTACTCAGAGGGCTAAAAAAGTTATTTTTGACTGGTCCTCACACTTTTGACCATCCTCACAT
>WNWU01011837.1:137436-149063 GCA_012654045.1 Ptyas mucosa
AAAAAATTGCTTCTTTATAAAAAAAAAACCCCGAGTGACTTTATAATATACCACCTTTAAAGCGCTCCATGGCATAGGGCCCAGTTATCTACGAGACCGCCTTCTGCCACCGACAACCTCACATCGACCCGTGCGCTCCCACAGAGAGGGTTTCCTCGGGGTGCCATCAGCCAAGCAATGTAGGCTGGTGACCCCCAGGGGGAGGGCCTTCTCTGTGGGAGCTCCTACCCTCTGGAATCAGCTTCCCCCTGAGATAAGAAAAATCCATGACCTCCGTGCCTTCCGCCGGGCCCTTAAAACATTTTTCTTCCAACAAGCCGGGCTGGCCTAAGCGAAGCCTTTTAAATGATTTTAAAGTGGGGTGTTTTTTAAATTTCTGGGCCAAATTTAGATATTCTTTTTAATTGGTTTTTAATTGTTTATATTATGTGTTTTTACTTGGCTGTACACCGCCCTGAGTCCCCAGGGAGAAGGGCGGTATAGAAATCTAAAAATAAATAAATAAATAAATAAAATAAATAATTATATTTGAAATAGTATCCATCAAATCCAGTCAAAAATTAGATTGGTAAATTCATCAGACGTATTAGGGAAACCACCAGATCACCTGCAATTGCTCTAGGTCCATAGTCCTTTTGCCTTATATTTATTACCATCAAACAGGAAACTCCAATTTACTATATTCAATAAAACTTCTGCAATTACAATTAGATCCAGAATTATTACATTCCTTAATAAAATATTCCAAATCATTCAAGTCAGGGCATATTTCACAGCCCAACACACCAGCATTGCTGTGATCAGTTTATTCTTCTCAAAATATTCCAATACAGCTGTAAATTGCCTCCTCATCGTCGCTCATCACTTAGTTAACTGGCATTAAACTGCTGTCTGCTTTTTTTTCCCCAAAAAATTCAAAATCTTTAAACAGTTAAACAATACTTTTTAAGGACCATCATCTCATCAAGCAGGGTTATTTTCCATTTCTCCAATCTTTCTTCTTTTCCTTTTTACGAACTTTCTTCTTAACTTTGATCCCTCTGCCTTTTTTAACTCCAGTAAAATTTTGCGGTTTTTGGGATTGCATATTATAAAATTTTTGCAGAAATGTAGCTTCTTCTGGAAACAGCTCTTTAAATGCAGATTGAGTTTTATTAAAAAAAATTCGTGTAACCAAAATTTCCAAGATTTCTTGCTCCTTATTCTGCTCAGCATTCATCTTTCTCTCCTCAGTAAAATCTGCTATGATCTGTTGTTGTTTTTTTACATCTCCCAACTCTTCATTCAATCCCCCACTGCTAGATTGCAACTCAGTATTTCCATGTATTTCATTGTTTCCAGCTTGAGAAGCTTGAAATATAGTATCAATTCTTTTCAATAAAGCAGAGGTAATTGAACTCAAAGCTTCCTCAAAATCAGACCATTGAGGGTTAATTAACCCTCCTTTGCTTTCTTTGCTTTCAAAAAGACCAGCCATCTTGCCCCCCTTCTTCCTTCCCTTCCAGAAGGACAGAAAAAAAAGGAAAAAAAAGTTTCAAGAAGAAGAAAAAAAAGACCCTTTACAATTTGTAATTTGTATTGCTGCTTGAATTATTATTATTGCATCCTTTCTTATTTCATCCACTTTTCAAAAAGGAGTTTTAGGTTTCAAACAGGGGCTTGTCAATAATTACTTTTAACTTTCACTTCTTCACGCCCCGTTGAAACTCAAACGCCATCTTGCTTTCACTTTCCACTTAGGGAAAATCTTTTAAAGAAAGTCAGTCCCTGGAGTTAAAAAAAAAGAAAAAAAATACTTGCTGTTTCATTCGTGCAACTTGTGCTCCGCCAGCTTGATTCAAGAAGTATTTGTTTAAAATTGGTTGCTGGGATGGTAACGACATCTAGCTCTGCAAAGCAGAGACATCCAGGGTCCGGAGTACTGACAGGCTTAACGGGGAGCTCTCATCTTCGAGCGCCAGATTATGGGTAAAATCTGGCACTCTCAGGGAGCTCTACCCCACCCATCTACTCACTTTCCCCCCTCATACCAGGGGGAAAGTTTTCAAACCGCAAGACAGCCGATAGTCGCTGTTCTTGCGGTTCTACGAAGCCCTGGGCTGGCGCTTCAAAAAGAAGCGTCCGGCGATGTCACAGTCCCACCAGAAGTCCCCTGGGTGACAGTTTTCTAGGTGCCTGTAATGCCATCAGATTACGATGATCGGTCCAAACCTCGAATGGTATTGTTGCCCCCTCTAGGATGTGACGCCAGGTGAGGAGGGCCCACCGAACAGCGAAAGCCTCTTTCTCCCATATAGCCCACCCCCGTTCTGTGATATTGAATTTCTTTGAGGTGTAAGCACAAGGGTGTAGGTGACCAGTTTCATCTGCTTGGAGTAGCACAGCCCCAACCGCTACGTTGCTTGCGTCCGCCTGTACCACAAATGGTTTGGATTGATCAGGATGACGAAGTACTGGAGCTTCTGCAAAGCACCGTTTCAACTGTTCAAATGCCCCCTGGCATTCTGGTGTCCACTCCAAGCGTTGTCCTGGGCGTGCGGTTCCTGTTCCCTTCGTACGTAGGAGATTGGTTAGGGGTAGAGCTATATGGGCAAACGTCGGGATAAATTGGCGATAGAAATTAGCAAAGCCCAGGAAGCTCTGTAATTGCCGGCGTGTTCCCGGAGCCTGCCAACCCAGCACGGTAGTGACTTTCTTGGGGTCCATTTCTATTCCGTCCTTCGAAATGCGGTATCTGAGATAATCAAGACGGGTTTGGTGAAACTCACATTTCGATACCTTAACATATAGTTTAGCCTCCAGCAACCGTTGTAACACTTGGCAAACAAGCGCGACATGGTCTTCCATGGTTTTTGTGTATATCAAGATATCGTCGAGGTATACCAGGACATGTTCTGTCCCCTCCCTGCTTCAGGAGCCCAGACAAGCACACACACAAACAGAAGTGTACGAAAGTCATTTATTCACCATTCATAAACAACAAGCTGGCAGCGAGCCCGGGAGAGATAAAGACAGCTGTTATTTTGAGTTGCCATGGCCAGTCCCTAATAAGGCTCTCCGGCATGTCCAAAAACAAACAGTCTTAAGGTTAGCAAACACTTATCTGATGCAGTACTTCAGGAAACAAGCAGCCAAGTTAATAATTTGTTCGTCACAAAAGCCAACAAGGTAAGGTCAGCTCCTTTTATACCTTGTGGGGCGTTGGCTTTGTGACTCATCACCTCGTGCTCGGCCCCACCCACTCCTTTGCTGAGCCCGTCTCTCTGATCGTCGCCACCTGGGATTAATCCACTCCCTCTCCTCATTAACGTCTGACTCAGAGGAGCTTTCCTCCTCAGGGCTTTCAGCTGGGGCCTGGGGTGGTGCCAAACCAGACGGGCCAGGAGAGGGGGGCCTTGCCTCCTCCTCCTCTTCACTTTCGGAGGGTTCTTCCTCCAAAGGTCCGGGCTCGGGAGCCGAAGACACAACAGGACACCGCGATAAAGAAATTCGTGGAGGACTTCATTAATTAATTGCATAAATACCGCGCGGGCTCCTTGTAGCCCAAAGGGCATGACACAGAATTTAAAGCTCCCTAATGGGCAATTAAACGTGGTCTTCCACTCATCTTCCTGTTTAACCCGAACCTGGTAATAGGCCTCCCTTAAGTCTAACTTCGTGAAATAGGTCCCCGTCGCTAAAGCGGCCAAGAGATCTTTCATCAAGGGAATAGGGTACAAGGGTTCTACGCTAACAGCGTTCAGACCACGGTAATCCACATACAGACGAAAGCCGCCGTCCTTCTTTTCTCGGAAAAGCACTGGAGCAGCCATATGTAAACGGCTGGGCTGTATGAACCCCCTCGCCAGATTCTTATCTATATACTTTCGTAATTCCTCCACCTCTTTCGGAGTCATGGCATACATCCGCGGTTTTGGTAAACGAACACCCGGAATTAGCTCAATCGCACAGTCCGTCGCCCAGTGGGGTGGTAAAGAATTGCATTCCTGTTCATCGAACACCTCCGCTAGATCTGCATACACATCAGGCACCCCAGGGCTCATCTGCTCATTCAGGGCCCCAGTCTGACTCCCTTCTCCTGTTGTTTCCTCCCTGGAGATCGGTTCGGGACCGAGCTCTAAACGGAGCTTACGAAAGCCCCCCTCCCACCATATGGTGGGTTTCCACTTATCCAACCAGGCTAGGCCCAGAATAACTGGTTCAATCATTGTGTCCACCACCACGAACCATAAATACTCCCAGTGGGCTCCTATCTCCATTCTTACTGGTTCCGTCATGTGGGTGGTTGGCGCTCCCCCTAACACTGAACCATCCATTTGTTTGAACGCTATGGGCGTTTTCAGTGGACTTAGCTGGAGACCCAACTGTTTAGCCAGTGCCCGTCTCATTAAACACTGTGTACACCCTGAATCAATTAGAGCCTCCTGCTGTACTACCGACACCCCCCGTGCTGCCTGCAAGGTCACCGGGATGAGGAAAGGGCGGATAGGAGCACTTACCATCGGATCACTATTTCCTTCTTCTTCGTCACTATCTGCTGCAACTACTACAGGCACGACACCAGGAGGTGCGGTAGACCCCAGGTCCCTCTTCATCTTTCCCTCAGGAGGCGTTGTCTGTAATACCCCTCTGGTTCTCTCAGGGGTCGCTCGTGTTCGGCCCTTTTCCTTCGGTGTCAGTGTTGTTGGGCCAGCTGGCTGCACTGGTGGAAAAGGGCACTCCAGGGCTCTATGTCCCACCTGGTTACACTGGAAACAGCGTAATGGCCGGCTGGTGGGTCCCGTACTCCTGGCATCGGACTCCCCTTTCTCTACTGACCTGGGAGGAAAGTTCCTTTCTGGTACCCGTCGGGGTTGGGGGAGAGGCCTGGTACTCCTCACCCGGAATTCGCGCAAGTGCACGTCCAGATCTACGGCTGCCTTATACCACTCTGTCAGGCGGGGCGGCAGGCCTCTGTACACACAAGCCTGTCTAAGATCTCTGTCGAGACCGAGGTAGAATTGATGGATGAGCATACATTCAGGCCAAGTCCGAACTCGCCCTGCCACCTTTCAGAAGTCTTTTACATACTCTTTAGCCGGACGGCCCTTTTGCCTCAGGGCCACTAGCTCCCCTTCTGCTACCTGGGCTCGGGTATCATCCTCAAACTGAGCTCTAAGGCCATCCAGGAACAAACCCACATCAGTTAATTCTCGGGCGTGGTCGCTATGCAGGTCTGCCACCCAATCCGCCGCTTCACCTGTTAAAGTTGTCATGATGGCAACTACCATGGACCATTGCGAGGGATACAACCGGCCATAAAGATCAATGTAGCTCAATACCTGGCTCAAATAAAGAGCCACCCTGTCCGGATTACCATCAAATGTGGCCTGTAGGGGGGGAGGGCCCCACACTGGTTGAGGACCCCACACCCCGGGTTGCCCTGCTGGACCCTGCCCAGGATACCCCGGAAGCACAGGGGTTGGTCCAGAAAACCCCTGGGGCCCCACTGGGTTGCTCATGATACCCTGTGGCCAAACTCCTCCGCCTGTCCCTGTGTTGCAGAAAAAACGGGACCAGGCCAAGCTCTTCAATGCAGGAAAAGTTTTATATGTGCACGGTTCAAACAGCCCAAAAGCAATCAACAAGTCTGAACCCCGAAAGGTTCCCCCAGGCACATTTTTATACAATCTTAGTGCGTATACACATCAGGGAGTGTTACATTTCACACGTAAGAGCTAACCTCCATCAGTCTTACAAAGATCAAACACGGGGGGAAGTAATGAACGCTTGCTTACATATTCATGTTCTCTGCTCAGGATCCTAAGACACAACAAAGGAAGATAAGGGACTGGAAGACGCCTCTAGGGTAATAAAGGAAGCGGCATTTGTTATCTAGAGATATACATGACATTTAGGGTGCCCTAAACAATGAGGAGCCGGATACATTTGTTTTGGGTCACCTCATCCTTTCACAGGAGGATTACAGCTAACAGCTGCCTTCCATCTTTCTCTCTCTTCTGGCGACAACAGCGTGTTTAATAACTGTTGTACATCCTGCCACATTGGATTATGTGCCTGCATAACAGTTTGGAACAAATCAGCCATTTCAGTAGGTTTGGTGGTCAGGGGGCCATAATGCTGTTTCCAGTTCAAAAGATCAGTGGTGGTGAAGGGCACGTACTGAAAAAGGGGCTGATATTGTACTTCCCCTTGTTGATTCATTGTTACCTGATCCACTTGGCGCAGGGGCACTAAAAAGTCCTGCTTAGCAGCTTTCAGCTTAGCTGTAACTGCCCGCGTTTGCACGCCCCCCCTCTCTTCCTCCCCCACTGCCTCTGCTGCTTCCAAAACCTCTTCTTCTCCCTCACTCTTACTGCTATCTTTTGGCGAGTGACTCGCCTTCACTTTTGGTCTCGCGCCCAAATCCACACCAGGATCACTCGCACGCCTCTGATTTCCTCCCCCGTTCCCTCCCGCCGCCCCCTGCAGTTGCTGTTGTTGTTGTTGTTGCCTGGGCGCCCAGGAGGGAGCATACGGAGGTGGTCTAACTAGATCTTCCGGATCTTCCGTCAATACCTTTCTTTGTATTGCATATCCTTCACTCCCTTCACCTTGCATTTTC
This sequence comes from Ptyas mucosa, assembly GCA_012654045.1. NCBI lineage: Eukaryota > Metazoa > Chordata > Lepidosauria > Squamata > Colubridae > Ptyas > Ptyas mucosa. The sequence goes on from WNWU01011837.1 coordinate 144,041, forward strand.
TCTTTCTTACCCCTCACCCCCTTATTCTTCTTGCCTGATCTAGATACACATAACCTAACCATTTCAGCCTGACATTGCAACAAATCCTCAGCTTTTTCCGTCAAAGCCCTTGCCCATTGATCTATATATGGAAACTGGTCAGGGTATTTATCCTGATTTACCACTATCACTCCCCACAATTTATCCACCGTTCCTTCCCTGAAGGATCCCTGCGGGGGCCAACCGGTCCCCATTTGTGGCCATACATTTCTGCATAAAAATTTTAATCGGTCTCTCGACCCTTTTGGATAGGAGGGATTGCTAAAATAATTATCAAAACCTTTTACCATGCACGCCAATGGAGTGTTTGGCATGCTCTGAGTCCCCCCCCATCCTAGCGCACTGCCGCCGACTCGTAGCCCCGGAGCTCACGGTCACTAACGAGAACTGCGGCGGCTTAACCTCCCACACAACCTAACATGGACTTCGTTAGGGTCACCGCCCCGAGTCCAAGGGAGTGATCAAGTCCCTTCTTCTGCCTTCAAATGAGGCAGGTACAACACCTTTATTATTTACTCGCCTGAAATGCCTCCACTCTGGAACCTCCTGGCCAGGAATTTGTTCAGACCTCCTTTCCTGCACTGCAGGGTTCTTGGGCTTGATCAGAGCACCGTCGGTCCCACAGGGCTGCCGCTGCCGTCTCCCGGAGATATTCCCCCGTGGCGCCTGGAGAATGTTCGGGAGCGACTTCCCGATGGTCCCGAGGGATCGAACGGCCCTCAGCGAAATATCGTCTTGCACCAGGTCCTGCCGCGGTTGCCAGCTGTTGCAGAAAAAATGGGACCAGGCCAAGCTCTTCAATGCAGGAAAAGTTTTATTTGTGCACGGTTCAAACAGCCCAAAAGCAATCAACAAGTCTGAACCCCGAAAGGTTCCCTCAGGCACATTTTTATACAATCTTAGTGCGTATACACATCAGGGAGTGTTACATTTCACACGTAAGAGCTAACCTCCATCAGTCTTACAAAGATCAAACACGGGGGGAAGTAATTAACGCTTGCTTACATATTCATGTTCTCTGCTCAGGATCCTAAGACACAACAAAGGGAGATAAGGGACTGGAAGACGCCTCTAGGGTAATAAAGGAAGCGGCATTTGTTATCTAGAGATATACATGACATTTAGGGTGCCCTAAACAATGAGGAACCGGATACATTTGTTTTGGGTCACCTCATCCTTTCACAGGAGGCCCCTTCATCAAATACCTTCGTCATCTCAGCCTCCTTTATCGGCACAGAAGAGGGAAGTTAGTCTGAACCAAAGTTTCAGGATTATAATATTTTAGGTTATAGCCAATATCCAAATTTGGGCTACCTCACCTGGACCGGTACGAAGAACCCCGGGACCCAAACCCACCCCCGGAGTCGGATGGGGGGTGAATTGCTGTACGGTATCAGGCTTAGTGTTCCCTGCCCCTCCGGTTCCGGGGCCCAACTGCAACTTTGGACTTGCTAGTCGGAACCGAGTCTCCACCCCTGATGACTCCGATGCCCCTCGTCGAGTAGTGCTGGCCTCCGTCCCTGCCATCCAAGGCTGCCACGAAGGGGCATCCTGGAAACTGACTTCCCTGAACTTTTCCTGAAGTATGTCAATTGTAGATGGAGCCAAGCCGGTGGAATAGCTCCACTCCCCATCGTCATCTTCCATCCACCGTCTCTCTCTCCAATGCTGGAACCGCTCACTATCCCACGGGGTGGTCCCCTTTGAGCCAGCTAGGGCGGGGCTGCACCACCAATCTCCAGTCATCTGGTGGGAAGTCACGCCCCTTGCTGCCCCAGCGTCCGGCGCCGCTTCCCCCTGACTGCGGCTACGCACCCGCTCCTTGGGGCGTACTACCGGTGCTTGGGGCTCCACGGGACTCGCTGGATCGTCCGCCGGCTTCTCTTCCCCATCGGCTGCCGTCACTGCGCTGGTATCCACACCTTCCGCCATCCCGTGCTAGGGAAGATAACGCCGTTTTCCTCTCAGGGTTCCTGAGCCGAGCGCCGCAAAAAACAAACACCAACACCGTTCAGCTCTCCGGTATGATGGTTTAATGCACGCTGGCGTCAGGTACACGCTGCGAACTCCAAGCGGCACGAAAACGGCGTTATCCCCCCTGATGCAGGGGAGGTTTAAATCTCCCTCCATGCAGACGTCACCCTTATAAACACACCCATTCCCTAATAGGGCTTCCGGGTGGGGCGTGGGCTGTCCGTGCGCGCCTCCAGCAGTTCATCAAAGATATCCCCTATCACCGGCGTGTCCGCCAATCCCTCCACCCTTCACCCCACGACTCGTCCGCCTAGACACCCCCTGTAACCATTACACCCCCCCCCCGTGTGCTTCAGAGCTTTCTCCCGCCGCCGTCTCCATAGCGCATCAGCGTTGTCGAGGAATGGTAGGACTCGACAGCTAGGCTAGTAGCTGCCCAGAGTCCCCACACCCAATCTTCCTCAAGTATGAGTGTTTTTAATAATTGCTCACTGGATTCTATCACCGTTAATGGGTTTTACATTACAAATTACAGTCATGGAATGTTGTCTGCCTTCGTTCCGAGCTTCTGCCGTGCGTTGGGAACCAGCTTCCGGGGTGGTTCAGCAAGGCCACCGGATCACCACCGTGCGTTGAGAGTCCGTTGCCGGTAGGACTCAGCAGGGTGTATTCTTCTTGAACTTTAGCAACCATGGCTTGTCAGTTTTTCTCCCTTGGTAGGTGACAGGGTCACCCTGATCTGTGGGTTTCAACCTTGTCCAGTGGACACAGGATTTTCCTTCTAAGGTCTTAACTGGTTTGAAATCGTGACCTGCTGTCATAATAGGGGGAGGTCTACATTCTTGCATATAATGCCTCAGTTGGTTGACATGACTGTTGTGCTGTTGGAACTGCAAAAGTTATCTCCTTGCTTCCACTCCCCCCTCTTTGAACTAGACCTGGCCAGTCTTGAAAGTGGTGTTTAAACAAGGCAGGGGACCTACCATACAGACGTTCAAAAGGAGACAGCTGGTATTTAGTTCGTGAGGCAGTTCTAAAAATGTACAAGGCCATAGGAAAAAACCTGAAGCCATGGCAAGTGGGCTTCTAAGCACAGTTTGGTAATAATTGCTTTCAATGATCTATTAGCCCGTTCAAAAAAATTTTTTTTAATTTTTTATCTTTTTTTTTTAAAGATACATAAAGCTTGAGTTAGCAATACAATTCACAGGTTTGAGCAGACCAATTTCAAGGCAAACCCCTTACTTCCAGGATCTCTTTAGTGTGTCCATTTATAATAGCATTAAAAAATTGCTTCTCCTTTCTCCAGGGGGTGTTCCTCAAAATCAGGTCTTATTTTTGTTTGTAAATCAATTACTTCAGCACAATAATGTTCTTATCCATACTGATCTATTGATCTGGTGTTGGCTAGGAACTATGTTAGATTCAAATTGTGATCAGTAGTTAAAATCACGTCTGTCTGCTGCATTAAAATTGTATTATATTTTAGATGGGGTGCTCACAGTAAGGGCTCCCCCAAAGGTCAATTTCCTACTTTCTTGGACCAGTATTTGACAGGAATGCCACAGACTTCTTTTGTCCTGCCCAATACTGAGCCAATGACCCTTATGTGATTCCATTCTCTGTGTTTACAAAGAGATGGAATGGCTTTTCCAAATTTGGCAAACTTAATACAGGAGCCTTGGTTAAAGCTTGTTTCAAATTTTCAAGGCTTCCTTTTTCGTGTTCCTCCCATTTCAAACTCCAAGGTTCAGATTCAATTAATGTTGCATATAGGGGTTTGGTAAGAACAGCATAGACAAAAATGTCACTGACCCTCCCTTACTACGGTTGGAAGAAAAAGAAGCCTTTCCCTTTAAGGATTGTTGGAAGGCCGAGCTTTCCCTTCTTGAATTCAAAACTCCTGGCGTTCTGGGGCTAGACTGTAAGATTAGCCCTTTTGTTTTTTATAACCTAAAATGTCTTTTGATTTTCTATGTGACCCTTTAAAGTTCCTTTGAAATTCTTTTGATTTGGCATGTGAATTCTTTGATGTGTGCGTGTGATTGTTTTATGGTGTTTAAATCTAAAAAAGCTTTTCTTTGTTTTCCAGCCAGAGAAGGTCAGGCTGAGGATCTTTGCCAAAATGTAACTAATTTAGATAGTGAAACGTTTTATTTTCTTTACAATAAATATGAGTTTAATTAGAAAATGCATCTTTGGGTTTATTTTTCAAAAATATACACAAGGAGAACGCCAGGATCCGACATTAATTGAGGGCAATTACCCTAAGCAAGGTAACGGGGCTGATTACCGCTCTGACATGTTCGTTCCCTATATCTGTTTGGATGTTGTAGAACCCTGCAATTTTGTCCTTCCTTTGTTGTGGAAAATAAGGTGGTTTCAGCTTCTTAATGGCCCATCGATAAACGTGGGGGCTGAAACTCTGCTTGAGTTTCGGCTTATTTCTTTTAGGGAATTTAATTTCCCTGCTCTGTTAATATAAAGTTTCTCCTATCTTCCAACACTACATATTGTAATTTCTAACTCATCTCTGTAACAATTCCTAAAAGGGCAGCAACTTGTGCTGCTGACAAACAAACATGCAAACAAACAAACAAACAAAGAAACAAACAAACAAATGTGCCATAGGATAGAGCACCTTGTCTGCTAAGTATGTAAACTGCAGGCAGACATAAAGACAGAAAAGAGTCAAAATTTAGTGTCAATTCTCTGCCTTTAGTAAAATGCAAGCCAGATTCAGAAAATCTTCAAACTCATTTCTTTTATATAGGTTTAATTAAATATTTTAAACCTCAAAAATTTCCAGAAAAAAAATAAAATCAAATCAAAATTGTATTCAGAGCAGAAAAGAAAATATATCTGCATAGTTTTTATATGCAGATGAAAAAGGCCGAAACAGTGAGAGGAAAAGCTGCATTTGCAGATCACCCATTTCCCCCTCCTTTCTCAGGCTGTTTCAGCAGAGAAAAAAAAATGGTTTAAAAGAACACACAGCCGCAGCCTGCCC
>WNWU01011846.1:0-10998 GCA_012654045.1 Ptyas mucosa
AGTTGTGGTCAAGGAGTACAAGGTGGAGTACAGAATGGTGGAGGCTGAAATTGGGAGTGTCCAGTGGACTGAAAAAAGGAGTGGAAGAAAAACAGAGGTTTATTCCATTGAAGGTCTGAAGCCCCAGACAGTGTATAGAATACGGGTGTTGGCCATGTGTGATAATGGAGCTCTGAGTGTCCCCAGCAAGGAGTTGGAGATCTCAACATCACTGGAGGAAGAATATACAGATAATGTAACCCAACAGTTCCTTCAGGAAAGCTCCCTGGTGGAGGACAGACAGCCATTAGTCTTCGCCCTTCCTCTGGAGAAAGTCCCCTCAGATGCTTCTACACCCTGTTTCATGTACCAGCTTGGAAAGGAGAACCCGGAAGTGCCCAACAAAGTGATCCTGGTGATGGGAGCAACAGGATGTGGGAAAACCACTCTGATCAACGGGATGATCAATTATATTCTGGGTGTCCAGTGGGAAGATAATTTCAGATTCAAACTCATTCATGAAACCACCCAGGGAATTGAAGCTGGAAGCAGGACATCTGAAGTCACAGCCTATGTGGTGAACCATCAGAAGGGTTTCCAAATTCCCTATTCTCTCACAGTCATTGACACTCCAGGATTTGGAGGAACAAGAGGTGTTGCTGCGATCTATCGCTGACAGTCTTTCGAAGACTGCCAGCCCAATCACCTGTAAAAGAGCCATTTTGGGTAATAGAAACGGCTCAAAAAACTCCAAGACGTGAGGATCTTGTGAGGAGAGCCGGTGGCTGCAGGTAGAGTCCCCTGTGAGACCCCTGGAAAGTTTTTATTGCTTCTGGGGTGTTAACAGGGTGGGACTCCCTATTCAAGCCGCTGAAGCTCCGGACAACTGGGAAACTCTGCTAAATTGCAGAGCAAGATAGCGCGGCAGCATTACCAGCACCAAACAACAATAAAGAAGAATTGGGACTTCCTGCTAAATAGCAAGTATTAAAAGTTTTGTGAAACATCTGAAAGAACTATAGCTTCAAAGTTAAAGTAACTCGGAACTAAGAAGGAAAAAAAAATGGCGCTTGCTTTCAGCGGAGAGCAGCTGAAAGCGAAAGTAATTTGACTTGTGTATTTGGCTACATTTTAAAGTAACAAATCTGGCTGGAAGAGGGAGAAAAATAACTTTAAAAAATAGAAACAGTAACAGATTGATATAGACCTGATTGAATCTAGAGAAACTTTTGGGAAGGGTTGTTAGAATTTGTACTGGAAAAGGAAGATCTTTAAGAGGCAAAATGTCATCAAAGCAAGCAGGGGGGGGGATTCCCCCACTCACAAGCAGAAGCAGCCTCAAACAGCGCAGCTGCAAACTCAGACAAAGGAAGAGGCTTCTCATGATATTATTATTAAAGAAATTAAGAGATCAGAACAGGAGGTCAAAGGAATTATTAAAGAAAAATTTGATGCAGTCAATAAAGATATTCAAACAGTAGTTAAAGGCCTGTCTGAGGTAGTGTTGCAGATTGATAAAAAAAGTGGATAATCTTGCCTCAGATGTGGAGACTAAATTTAAAGTATCTGACTCAAGAATCACAGAGGTTGAAGAAATAACACAAAAAATTGAAAATGAGATTACTATGATGCAATTTCGGCCAATGGAATTTGCTATTAGACTCAGAGGTATAAAAGAGAACAGCAGGGAAGATCTTTAAAAAATTTGTGCTGATGCCTTAGCAGTTTTACTGAAGGTTGAACCTTGTGAAGTCTTATGCAAGATTGACAAGGCTTACAGAGTTAATTCTCGTGTGGCAGTACAAAGGCAATTGCCCAGAGATGTGGTGATATATTTTACAGATAGGAGAATAAGAAATGATATTTTGCAAAATTCATTTGTCACTGCTGTTCTAGTTGATGGGAGTTGAGATTGGAGTTTTTAAAGAATTACCACCTAAAATGCTAAGGGATAGAAAGGATTTTGGATTTTTGGTGGCAGAACTGAAAAAACAGCAAATATAATTCAGATGGGATGCTCCAACAGGTATAATACTGAGGATACGAGGAGTGAGATACCGCTTAAATACTATTGCAAAAGCAGAAGAATTTTACTAAAATGTTTTGAGAGTGGGTTCCCCTCCTCCACGTACATCTTCACCAATAGATAAAGATGTTGAATCACAGACCCAGTTTGATCAAGAAACTATGGAACAAATAAAACAGTCGCAAAAGGAGGCAAGAGAGGCACAGGGAGCTGTAGGAGGCGTTGTGGTTGATCCTTTTGCACCACTTGAAATCTCTCCTTTGGAAGAAACATCTAAAACCATTACAGAGGAGGCGCTGGATCTTGAACTGAGAACATCTAAACTGGAAGAGCAACATATAACTAGAGCAATGTCTAGACAAATGAAGGAAGCACAACAACAGGAGCAATATAAACCACAACATGCAAAAAAAGTTAAAGGAAAGTTGCAAGCTGAAGTCATGGGAGGAGCTAAACCAAAGATTATTTCTGTGGAAAAGAATCTTCAGCAATTGCTCTCAAAACTTCAGACTGGATCAAATGATGCTTAAATTTTTGTCTTGGAATGTGAATGGATTGAACTCTCCACAAAAAAGAAAGAAAGTATTTTATTATTTGAAGCAATTTCATAATGATGTTATTTGTTTGCAAGAAACCCATATAAAACTGCAAAACCAGAAATATTTGATAAATTCAAGATTGGGAATGCAATTTGTTGCCTCAAATTCGGAAAAGAAGAATGGTGTGGTGATTTATATAAATAAAAGACTTTCAGCTAAAATTATAGAAGCAGATGATTGTGGAAGATATATAGCAATCGAACTTCTTACAGATAATGGTCCAACCCTGTTGGTTGGAATATATGCTCCAAACCAGCAACAGGAAAGTTTTTATAAGATGCTTCACTTAAAAATTCTGGAATGGAATTATACAACTATTTTAATTATGGGGGACTGGAATGGAGTAATTCAACCCAGAAAGGACAAAAAAAGTATGGCTAAATTAGGGGCTAAGTTACCACAAGCTTTTTTTGAAATGCAAGAGGATTTAGAAATGAAAGACATTTGGAGAGTTCATAACCCAAATGAATTGGATTTTACTTTTTACTCGGACAGGCATAAATCCTTTTCCAGGATAGATTTTATTTTGTTAATTACTGATTTACTTCCTAAAGTAAAGAAGACAAAGATATTTCCTAGGACTTTGACTGACCACAGTCCGGTCTGGATGGAAATTGAGATGGGGAAAAGAGAAAGAAGATCCTGGAGATTAAATGAAAATTTATTCAGATATGAAAAAAATATAATTGAACTTAAAAAGCATCTAAAGGAGTTTTTTAAACTGAACTTAAACAAAGGTACCCCTATTGAAATAGTCTGGGATGCAAGCAAAGCATATATATGTGGGGTACTGATTCAAATGAATTCTAAATATAGACAGAATCAACAGAAAAAGAGACTAGATTTGGAAAGAGAGATAAAAAAAAGAGCACCAATTGATACAAAAACCAACAGATGGAAAATTGCAAACAGTCATAACACTTTTGAAGGATCAATTTCAAATGCTTATAGCAGATCAAGCAGCAACTAATTTACAATTTGTAAAGCACAATACTTTTACTAATGTTAATAAACCGGGCAGATGGTTGGCATATACTTTGAGGAAACAATTAACTACACGAACCATTGATAGTATTGAGTATGCAGGTAAAGAAGTTTTTCAACAAGAGCTAATTAAGAAGGGCTTTTTGGACTACTATACCAAGTTATATGCTAAAGATAATATACAGAACAGTTGTATAGATAAATATTTAGAAGAAAAAAGAGTTTCAAAGATTTCATCAGTTCAAAAAGAAAATCTGGATCAACTAATAACAGTTGAAGAGATTAGTTTTGCTATAAAACAATTGAAAACAGCCAAAGCTCCAGGGATGGATGGTTTAACTGCAGTTTATTAAAGAACTTTACAAGCGGAAATGATTGAGCATCTTAAAGATTTATTTTGTAATATACAACAAGGAGGTAAAATACCTTCCTCATGGAAACCAGCCTTTGTCTCATTGATACCGAAAGAAGAATCAGGTCCTAGAAAGCCAGAAAACTACAGACCAATATCTCTTTTAAATACGGATTATAAAATTTTTGCAAAAGTGTTGGCCAACAGATTGATGCCAATTATTCAAGACGTAATTCATCATGACCAAGCGGGATTTATCGAAGGTAGATACATGAAGGAGAATGTCAGGCAAATCATAGATTTATTGGACTATTTAGATAAGAATAAACAGATCCCTGCAGTGCTGGTTTTTTTGGATGCGGAAAAAGCCTTTGATCGAATGAATTGGAATTTTATAATTAAGACTGGAAAAAATGAATTTGGGGGAGTGATTTATACAGGCGATTGGAGCAATTTATCATGAACAATCTGCACAACTTATTATTAATGGAAGTTTAACATCAAATTTTAATATACAAAAAGGTACAAGACAAGGTTGCCCATTATTCCCATTATTATTTATTTTAACTCTTGAAGTTTTATTGAATGCAATACGGGATTCAAACTCTTTGAATGGAATAGCTATAATGCAAGAGGACTACAGAACTAGGGCATTTGCAGATGATTTGGTTGTTACCCTAACACGGCCGATGAAATCAATAATCCAGATGAAAGATATTATAGAAGATTATGGCATGGTATCTGGTTTTAGATTGAACCAGAAAAAAACTAAAATGATTGTTAAAAATTTGACAGAGAGCAAAAAAAAGGAACTGGAAAGAATGGCAGGTTTTGAAGTTGTTTCAAAGGTCAAATATTTAGGAGTACAAGTCGCAGATTTAAATACAAAACTGTTTCATAACAATTATGAGGTTCTGTGGCAAAAGATACAAAAAGATATGCAAACTTGGAAGAAACTGCAGTTATCTTTACTTGGAAGAATATCAGCAGTAAAAATGAATGTTTTACCTAGATTTATCTTCTTATTTCAAATGATACCGGTGCTCAAATCAGATAAACCATTGCTAGAATGGCAAAAAGGAGTGAATAAATTTGTTTGGAATGAAAAAAAACCAAGAGTGAAACTGAAAATAATGCAAGATACTCGGGAGAGGGGTGGTCTTAGACTTCCAAACCTTCGATTATATTATGAAGCAGCTGCACTGACACAAATAATTGATTGGTTTGGAAAAACAAAGACTGAATTGTTCAAAATAGAAAGTCACAACCTTGTTTGGGGATGGCATGCATACCTATTTTATGACAGCAAAGTGGACAAGGTGTTCAATAGTCATCTACTCAGAAATGCCTTGTTGAGAGTCTGGAGAAGGCACCGAATTAATTGGGATTATAAGATTCCGTTTTGGCTGGACCTTGCTGATACCATGTGGAATACAAATATTAAGTCACTCAGGCGGGTTTTATATAAAGAGCTACTTTACACTGAAGGGGGCAGATGGCAGTTGAAGATTTTGGAAATGCTGTTGGAAGAAGGGAAATCATTGACTTGGTTGCAGTATAATCAATTGCAGATGACATGGAAAGAAGATCAACAAACTGGTTTAATGGAATATGAAGTAGAATTGGTTGGACAGATAAAGGAGACAGGTCCAATGCATATTAAGAGAATTTACAATGTCTTGTTAGAAAGGGATTCAGAAAATGAGTTAGTTAAAGATTGTATGATTAAATGGGCACAGAATTTTTCTCAACCAGTTATGATGGATACTTGGGAAAAAATATGGGTTCAGAATGTTAAATTTACACAGTCACAGAATTTGCGAGAAAATTTTTATAAAATGTTTTATAGATGGCACTTAGATCCCAAGAAATTATCTTGCATGTACCCTAACGTTCAACCAAAATGTTGGAGATGTGAGTGTTTAGATGCTGCATATTATCATATTTGGTGGACTTGTAAGAAAGTGAAGGCTTTTTGGATAAAAATTTGGTGGGTTATGCAAAATGTTTTAAGGAAAAAAATACAATTTTCTCCGCAATTATTTTTACTAGGTATAGTGTCAAGTATTTGCAAGCCATTGGCACATGTGTCATTCAGACACTAGTGGAGGCAGAAAGGGTCTCCACCCCTTTGTGGAAAGGAGGGGCTTACACTGAGTATAAAACCCCCTCTAACCTTTCCACCAAGCTCTCTTCTTACGTTTGTTCTCAGTGAGAGATGATCTTTGATCAGGATGGGCACACATGCTGTGTGCCCCCATACTAAAATGAACATTAAGAAAGCCTTTGTAAATAGTTAATGTTTTGTTACATGATTAAATACATTCAAGATGTTTGTTTATGCATCTGCCTTGGATTCTTCTATGCTCCTGGGTGTTTTCTACGATCCCAATTTCCACATATAGTTAAGGATTTTACACTGAGAGAAACAAAATTGATTCTGTATATGGTGACAGCAGCTAGGTTGTTGATTGCTCAATATTGGAAGAATGATGCCCTACCGACTGTGGACCAATGGACCCAGAAGATGGCTGGATTTGCAGAAATGGCGAAGATCTCAGCCTTTTTAAAAGATCAGACGCATAAGAATTCTATACAGGAATGGAAAAAGTGGATTGATTACATACAGAATAAATATCAGACTAGAAAATATTATGTAGCTTTCAGCTGAGGGGGATTGATTGATGAGTTAGTAAATAGAGAAAAAGATATGGAAGGGATGAATAACATATATATTGTTTGGAAATATTAGCATTGCATATAGTGGAAGTCAAGGGGGAGGGGAGCGAAAGGGGTGGTGGGGGACGGTTAAGGTGGTATTGGGAGGGAATTATATTTTTTTTGTATATGTATTCTTCTAATGTTGGGGAAGGGGGGGGAAGAGGGAAAATTTGTTTGTGTAAAACTTTTTCAATAAAAAAAAAAGAGGTGCAGAGCAAGACAAACTAGTTGAAGAGAAGCTCCTGGAGTTCTTCTCCACCCCAGGGGGCATTGACCACGTGGATGCCATCTGCTTGGTGGCCCAGGCCTTCCTTGCCCATTCAACTCACGCCCAGAAATGCATCTTTGATTCCATGCTCTCCATGTTGGGAAACGTCATGAAGGATAACATCCAACTCCTGATCAGCTTTGCAGATGGGGAGATCCCACCTGTCCCGGAGGCCCTCAAGGAGACTGACCTGCCGTGTGCTCAGGACGAGTCAGGAACCGCACTGCACTTCAGATTCAACCATTCAGACCTCTTTGCTCCCCGAGAATACGGAGGAAACCCTAATGCTGCTGCTGAAATGTCCTGGAAAACGAGCACTGAGAGCATGAAGAATTTCTTTGGCTCATTAAAGATGCTGGAAACCAAAAGTTTAACCTTGACCATGGAGGTCCTGAAGAGACATCAGGAGCTGGAAGCTGCTCTTAGAAGACCTCCCCCTCCTAAGGTTGAGCAGGTGCATCCAAATAGTTTCCAGATCAGTATTGATCCAGTAGCCATCGGGAAGGCTTCGGTCTCCAGGTACCAGGTGGAATATCGGATTGCAGGAGACAATTGGAAAAGTATCAATACTGAAAGCCCAAAGGATCAATTCATCCTGGAAGATGTCCACCCAAATCTTCAGTACCAGTTCCGATGCGCAGCTGTGACTGCAGGAGGACTCAGTCAATGGAGTGAGGCAATCAGTTGCATCTGTCCTAAGGTAAGGCCTGCTGAGGTAACTGGAGGAGGAGGAGGAGGAAGAGGAGGAGGAGGTGGAGGAGGAAGAGGAGGAGGAGGAGGAGGAGGAGGAGGAGGAGAATTAGAATAGCCTGATATTAGTTGTGGATGCTAGTTGTGGAGATTTTAAAGAAAAAACTGGGCAGCCACTTGTCTGAAATGATATAGGGCCTCCTGCTTGAGCAGGAGTTGGAGGAGAAGACCCCCAAAGACCCCCACTCCCCACTCAGGGAGGAGACCCATGGGGCAGGGGGGGTTCCCGAGTGATGGGCTGGGGAGGGGAGGGGGTAACCTAGAGGAAGAGGATCTGGGGGGACCCTTGGAGACAATGTGGAGCTGCGACAGGAGCAACTAAAGCCCCAGAGAACAGGGTCTCTTTGAGCATGGAGTTGGCTGTGGGGAGCTGACAGCCACTTTGGACATCAACCCCCCCCCCATTCCTGAAACCCCCAAAGTGCAGGGTCCCAAGAATTGAAGGGCTGCATAAAAAGGGGGATAGTGGCGTGGGGGGGAAGGATCAGATGGGTCTGCCTCAAGGGCAGTGAGGAGGGTGTGGCTCATTTTTACCACCACCCCCCCAATTCCTCCCTGTGTCTTCTGGGGGAAGAGAGTTTGTGCAACCTCCCTGCAAGGCAGCCTCTCCTTTGGCTGACTCTGTTTCTCTTTTCACCCAGAAATCCCGGGTTTTGTGCTGTGCGACTGGTCTGGAAATGGCTGGAAGCATCCCAGGTAAAGTCTTGGTCCCTGGGGGTGGGTGTGTGTGTGGAGGGGGTGGGAGCATCTGTCCTGGGTGGAGGGACAGGCTTTACACTACTGACCAATCCCCTTTTTCTCTCCTCTCCCCTTTGGGTTGCAGGTCCTGAACGGAGGATCGTCCTGGTGGGCAATTGGGGAAATGGGAAAAGTGTGACGGGAAACACAATCCTGGGAAGGAAAGTCTTTCAGTCTAGGTGGTCATGTCAGTCAGTAACAGAGGTTTGCCAAAAGGAGGAGATGCATCTGAAGGGCAGGAAGGTTGTGGTTGTTGATACGCCTGACTTTTCCTCTTCCCCTCGTCCAGACAAGGATATTGCTGCAGAAGTGAGCAAGTGCATGAAATTTTGCTCTCCAGGTCCACACGTCATTCTGCACGTGATGGATCCTTCCCGTTCCTTCCAGTGGGAGATGAGAGTGGTTCAGCAGATCAAAGAGGTATTTGGCCTTAAAGCCAAGGATTACACGATCCTCTTGTTCACCAACAAAGATAGCCTGAAAGGTCAATCTCTACAAAGTTTTATGTATTCCAGAGATGAAGATCTGAAGAAATACATTGCTGAATGTGGGAACCGGATGTTGGCTTTCAACAGCCTGGTTGAAGGGGCAGAACGAGAGGCTCAGGTGGCCGAACTGATGACCATGATTGATGATCTAGTGTGCAAGAACAGACACGTTCCTTGTTACAGAGAAGACAAGATGAACGTCAACTTCTGATTGTTTCCCTTTCCATCAGAGACCAGGAAGTCTCTCTAACTGAGCCTCTCCTCCCAAAGGCCCCGTCAAGCTTCCAAAGGAGGTTTTGCTCTTGCAACTATGACAGCTTCTCTGCTTCCAACCAATTATGGGAGGAGGGAAGAGGGAGAGAGAACTTAGTTTCGGACATGAAGATGCCAGCCGTGAGGATCTATAGATACTTTCACAAACATTATGTAAGGAATGTTCCACTCCTAGTACGGGAAAAGGTTAAAGCCAAAAATTTATATCAAAATACCAGTCTTGCTTTCAACAATGGAAGCACTGATGCATGCAAATGGGATAAACTTGGGAAACATTGTAACGTATAAAGATATTTTAAATGAGGAAGGGGAACTTGAAACTAAACAGGAATTGCCAAATCAAGGGGTGGACCTCGCACGGTGGCCACACTGGCAAATACAGTCAAGATTCGAAAAAGCTGTAGAGAAATATGGTTTCTATAAAGAGCCAACAATACTTGATCAGATACTATTAGGTGTGGATGAAAAGTTAAGAAAGAAAATATATAGCTATTTATTAAGCCCTTCGTATTTCCAGATGTGGTGGACCTGCCCAAAGGCCAAAAAAAAAATTGGATGGAAATACATTCAGGGCTAGAGAAAATGATAAAGCAACATACAGACTTAAAGCCAGAAATATTCTGGTTAGGCATTTTGCCAGAAAAATATAATAAAGGGAATATATATTTGATGCTGCACATTTTGATGGCAGCGAGAATTGTGTTTGCTGCACATTGGAAAAATGAGGAAAGTCCTTCAGATGATAATATAATCAAGAAAATATTAGATTGTGCAGAAATGGATAGGTTAACATTAAAGATAAAGAATAAAGAAGATACAGAATATTTTTTTAACTTGGGATTTGTTTTATCAGTGGTTAGATAATAAAAATAGAAATTAGAAGTTGGAAGAATATTATTATATACAAGCAAACATGTATAATTATTACTATTATTATGTACATGTAACGTGACCCAGACAATACACTATTTATTAAATACCTACATATGTTGAAGAAAAATGAATGAATGAAGATGCCAGCTGTGAGAACCAAGGACACTTCAGCAGGAGTTTAACAGACTTTCTCAGAACAATACCAGGAGAGTCCATTGGACAATGGGAGCTGATCCAATAGGGGGAGGAGAACCTGAACTTCAAGTATGTGGCTCTGGGTGGGAATTAGCTAGATCTGGTTTTGCCCTCATCTTTGTCAATACGATGAAGTCGATAAAGTTTTGCATTAAGAGATTGAATCGTCTCGACCGTGCTTGCTTTGATTGGTCAGTCAGAACGTTGAGCCCTTCTCTTCTGTGTTCCAATTCAGCCCTCACCATGTGAGCTCTGAAGAACCCAAGTCTGAGATTTGGGGTGGGGATACAAATGATTGACAGAAGCCTTCCCCCCGCCCCCCGTGATGTTCGAGATTCCCTATCTCAGCTGGCTGCAAGACACAACCAAACCCAGAAGCCGAGAAACTGGAAATTCCCTTCCGGGGCCACCCTAGAGCCCTTTTGGGGGGGGTGCCCAACCCAAGTGGCCCTGAATCTCTTCCCCAGGTGTGTCTCAGGGATAAGAGTCCAGGTGAAGGGGATTGAGCCAGCTCATAGCAGCCCCCACCATCACCTGGTCAGGATGGCAGCATCTCCCAGCATTTGGTATATGGAGCGGCAGTGTCCATTCTCCATGGCCCAATCATTGGGGGGGGGACTTCAGGTGGTTCCTACATGGTCATCCCTGGCCCCTGAAAGACTCTACTGGCCACAGGGGCTCCCTCAGACAGGATGCTTGCAGGGCCCCGGGGGCATCTGAGGGACCCCTTGAGGAGCCCTGTGTCAGGGTTC
>WNWU01011863.1:0-22496 GCA_012654045.1 Ptyas mucosa
TTTTTCTTGAATAATTCCTTTGAGCTCCTGTTCTGATCTCTTAATTTCTTTAATAATAATATCCTGAGAGCCTTCTTCCTTTGTCTGAGTTTGCAGCTGCGCTGTTTGAGGTTGCTTCTGCTTGTGAGTGGGGGAATCCCCCCCTGCTTGCTTTGTTGACATTTTGCCTCTTAAAGATCTTCCTTTTCCAGTACAAATTCTAGCAACTCTTCCCAAAAGTTTCTCCAGATTCAATCAGGTCTATAACAATCAGTTACTGTTTCTATTTTTTTTTAGTTGTTTTTCTCCCTCTTTCAGCCAGATTTGTTACTTTAGAATGTAGCCAATACACAAATCAAGTTACTTTCGCTTTCAGCTACTCTCCGCTGAAAGCAAGTGCCATTTTTTCCCCCCTTCTCAATTCCGAATTACTTTGCCTTTGAAACTATAATTCTTCCAAATGTTTCACAAAGCTTTTAATACTTGCTATTTAGCAGGAAGACCCAATTCTTCTTTATTATTGTTTGGTGCTGGTAATGCTGCCGCGGTATCTTGCTCTGCAATTAGCAGAGTTTCCCAGTCGTCTGGAGCTTCAGCGGCTTGGATAGGGAGTCCCACCTTGTTAACTCCCCAGAAGCGAAAAAAACTTTCTGGGGGTCTCGCAGGGACTCTACCTGTAGCCACCGGCTCTCCTCACAAGATCTTTACGTCTTGGAGTTTTTCGAGCCGCTTCTGTTACCAAAACGGCTCTTTAACAGGCGGCTGGGCTGGCGGTCTTCAAAAGACCGTCAGCGATATATCGTGGTGACACCGGAAGTCGTAAAAAAAAAAACCTTCTGATGATCGCACGGCTCATCTGGGATCGTCAGAGGCTTTTCTGCAAACTCTTGGCCGAAGAAGTGGTAAAAAAAATGTTTTGAAAAGTCTTTGATGATCCCAGCTGAGTTGCCTGATCGACAGAGGCTTTTCAAAGCATTAGAAAAAATGCTTTGAAAAGTTAAAAAAAAATGTTGGCCACACCCACCCAGTCACATTACCCACCCCATCAAGCCACGCCTACAGAACCGGTAGTAACAAATTTTACATTTCACCCCTGCCTGGAACCCATAAACCAGGTTAGTCTCTTCCCAGGAATACCCCAGATCCCCTCCTCCTTCCCAGCCATCCTGAGCCTTTTCTATAGGTTTGGGCTTTGCTTTCCCCTGAGTGCCTCATGCATGGAGAGAGGTGGCTGAGCAAGATGGGATATGGTCTTCCCCCCTTCCCAGGAATCAGAAGGTGGAACTTGGAGGGGGATTTTGCAGATCTGCTTTCCTTCCCCACCAGGAGGCTCCCCAGCTTCCTTCTCCCAAGAGGGGCTCCCCACTCAGCCGGGCAGAGTCCTGTCTGGCATCCCTGCAAGAGCCCCTTTGCCTGGCCTCTGCATAGGAGAGGGTGGCAGGGGAACATGGGATATGGGCTTCTGCATTCCTAGGTCTCTGAAGATGGAAGATTTTGAGATCAGTTTTCCATCTGCAACACGAGGGTCCTGAGATCCCCTTCCCTCTTTCCCTCCCTCTCTCCCCTCCCCACATGGGGTGAGAGGCAGCCTTGATTTCTCCATCTCTTTCCACTTGTTTTTTCTAACTTCTCTCTCCCTCTCTTGCTGTGGATGTGATTTTTTTAACTTTGCAAAGTTCGAAAAACTAGTTTTTCATTAAAGTTGATTTTGTTCTTAGAGACTGGCCATACTATTGCATCAGTCCTTTTGTATAGTGCCCTTGAGCATTAGCTTTCAAAATAAAGTGAATTTTGGTTCCAACTCAGCTGGCAGCTATTTCAGATCTGTGGCATGCTCCGACATTAACTGGGCCCTGGAGTTTTGTCTTTCATCACTATGCAAACAAACATCATATTTATTTGTGTCTTCAGCCACAGGTACCATGTATTCCCTCCGGGGCCAGTTTCAAACATGGAGCTCCCAAACCTCTCAATTCTAGATGAACGATTTAATTCGATCTCTGCCCCTGTTATTATGAATCACATGAGGATTACTTCTCCTTCATTTCCCTCCAGAGAAATGCCCAACAATCTCTGAGTCCAAGAACTAGCTGAATTATCCAGGGATCCCTCCTGAGAGGGAGAATTATGATGAAACTTTCAGCTCTGCTCTTTGGCTGAATATTCCAGGGGAGACTTTGGGCAGAGAAATATGGAGTTTTGGGACAGGAAGGGTCTGTGCTCTTGAATGTACGTCTCTGTTTCTCTGTGTTGAGAAAAAGCAACTGGATGTTCCACCTTGTGAGAGTCCTTTGATTCTTCTAATTCTTTTTTAGAAACAGAAAGGGGATTGATTGATTCACACCATGAATTATGGATCTCCTGCTTCTGCTTCTGATGCTGCTTTTGTCCCAGCCAGTCTCTGGGAAGCTGAAAATAAAATGCCCAATGAATTTCAAGCACCAGGAGGGAAAACAACCTCAGAGCTTTTACAGGCCAGGAGACCATCTCATTGGTATAGTCATCACTGGAAAGGAAATGTCACGTATAAAGTTGCTTTTCAACATGGCTCCTTCTCTTCAGTTTGTATTCCAAGATTCGTAAGTCATTCAAGGTGATGGAGTTGCACACCATCCAGTCTAATATTCTCCTTCTGTTCTGTTTCCCCCCCATCTATTTCTATATTGGGGGATTTATCTAATTTAATGAATGATTTTGATTTCCATGGCTTCTCTCTTTTGTCTGATTTTGTAAAAGAGATTCAAAAAGGGGTCTGAAAAAAAGCTGAAAGGACTGCAGATAATTTTCTTCTCTCAATTGAATCCTCAGTTTATCCCTTGAATAATGAATTTTATTTAAATAGTGGTTGAACCAGTTGTAGTTGCTGTATCTCAACTCGTTTCCATATTTGTGTAACAGATCATTGGCTTTGGATCAATGTTGGCTTAAGGTTCAGTAGGCTTGTGAAGGATTATATATTTTTAAAACGTATTTGTTGTTGCTGTTGATTATAATAATTTTTTTTTACAATAGGGATGTTTATGGTTTTTTATATGGCTCACGATTCATTTTCGCCATGCAAATGGTAAGCAAGAATTCCCAGCTCCTGCACAATCTCACACTGGGCTACAACATCCATAACAACCATTTGAGCACTTTCCACACTTCTGATGCCTTGCTGGACATGCTCTCCACTGGAGAAGCCAATGTCCCCAACTACAGCTGTGGAAGGAAGGACAATCTTCTGGCTCTTCTTGATGGAGCTAGAAGGGGCATCTCCATCCAGATGTCAACGTTAGTAGGCACCTACAAAGTCCCACAGGTTTGTTTGTGTTTTTCTCTCTCTGGTAAAATGAGTGGTGGGTGAGCGACAGATGCAATCATGTCTTCTCCATGGAATTCCAGAGCTGCTTTTCTCCATATTAACAAAAATGTCAATATTTTACCCCATTATGTTCATGTTGAAATTAATCATAAAAGGCCTGAAATACAAGCTATACAGTCCCTGGAGAAGACATTCTACCAACTATTTAACTGATGAAAAAATATCCCTGGTTGCTGGGGCCTCTACTGACATTTTCATTTTCATAGATAAATAATGCCTGCCCTATCCACTCATATTGAAGTTGGCAAGAATAGTATTTTAATCTATCTAAAAAGTGGAATAAAAAGGACTCTATGAATTATAGACCAAATAGACCACCAGATATTGTGACTAAAATATATGCCATTGTCATCCTAGTTAAACTTGAGAAAAATGCATTCCTTGCAGAGGAAGCAAAAGGTTTTAGGTAGAGTTAAAGGCTATATAGATTTTATAATAAATAATGCATAAGTTAATAATCTAATATTGGGAAAAAAATTGTCTTGAAATATCCAATCACAAAATATGTCAGTCAGATAAACCACTGTTTGCTGGCTTTGTTGGTCTTAATGCGTCATTTGACACAAGTAAATGGAGAAATATGATAGAGGAAATCGATTGCCCCCAAAATGGAGGTCAGCCTGTTGGCCCTGATCCAAGCCCTTGTTTGAGAGGGAGGTTTGGGCTCAATGGAGCCACGAGAAGAAGGAGTGATAGTTACCAAGGGGGAAGGGAAGGGGGCATATTTGAACCTTTGTTATTCAGTATAGATATGAATGACTTACTGGGACTAATGAAGGATTCAAAAAGAGATTATAAATAAATGTTATTGCATTCTTTGACAAAAATTACTAAATTAGTGGACCAGTGACATGCAATTCACATAGTATACTTGGATTTCAGAAAGGCTTTGACAAAGTAAACCACAATCTACTTCTTGATAAGCTAAAAATTTGAGGGATAGACAGCATCACCCCCAATGGATTCAGAGTGTGGTCATCAATGGAACTACATCTTCTTCTTCCTAGCATATTCCCACAGATGCAGGGTCTGCTTTTCAGATCATTGAACACCACTTAGAGCAGCCAGCTGCGTCTCTGGGGCACAGGCCCCTAGCTTGCATTGTTACTTTGAGGAAACTACAGGCCTCGGAGCTTTGATTGCATTGGGCTTGTTAATTGGAACCCTGACATTCATGTCTTTGTTGATGGTATCTCGCCATCTCTGTTTTGGATGTCCATGAGGTTGCCGGACATTGACTTCTAGTTGGTAGGCTGTCTTGGCAACGGTGGGAGGTGCTGCTCTCTGGACATGTCCATAACAGCGGAGCCGGCCTTCTCTCATCTCTGTAATTGGTGCCACACCAAAATGCTGTTGAATGGTGTCATTTGTGATGTGGTCAAGAAGGGAGATGCCCTATGTCCAACCGAGCATTCGCATTTCCATGGCATGGAGATCGCTTTTGGTCCTTGTTGGATCTACATCTACACAGAAGGAAACAAGCAGTGCAGGACCCCAAGGTTCCATTTTAGGCCCAGTACTCTTCAACATCTTCATGAATGATTTGGATGAGGGGAGAAATGGGGAAGTCATCAAATTTGCAGATGACACTAAAGTGGCAGGAATAGCCAACACCCCAGAAGATAGGCTCAAGATCCAGATGGATCTAGATAGACTCGAACACTCGGCCTTCTAACAAAATGAAATTCAATGTAGGGAAAAGTAAGGTTTTACATTTAGGCAAACCGAATGTACACTTACAGATTAAGTGAAATCTGGCTCAATAGCAATAACTGTGATAGGGATCTTGGAGTCCGAATGGAGAGTCACTTAAATATGAGCCAGCTGTGTGTGGCATCAGCCAAAACAGGTCAGTGCAATCCTAGGCTGCATCAACAGAAGGATAGAATCAAGGTCACATGAAGTATTAGTACCACTTTATAATTCCTTGGCAAGACCACACTTGGAATAGTGCATTAATTTTGGTCACCATATTATAAAAAAGGATGTAGAGACTCTGGAAAGAGTGCAGAAAGAAGGAACTAAAATGATCAAGAGTCTGGAGACTAAAACATATGAAGAGCAGTTGCAGGAACTCAGTATGTCTAGTCTAGTGAAAAGGACTAGGTGTGACATAATAGCAATGTACCAATATTTGAGGGGCTGCCAAAAAGAAGAGGGGAATCAACCTATTTTCCAAAGCACCAGAAAGCAAGACAAGAAACTATGTATGGAAACCAATCAAGGAGAGAAACAACCTAGAACTAAGGAGAAATTTCCTAATGGTGAGGAATGGATTTGGAAGGTCTCCCCTTCAGAACTTGTGGTTGCTCCATCACTGGATGCTTTTAAGAAGAAACTGGACAACCACTTGTCTGGAATAGTATAGGGCCGTGATGGCAAACCTATGGCACGGGTGCCACAGGTGGCACGCGGAGCCATATTGGTGGGCACACGAGTGTTGCCCTAGCTCAGCTCCAGCACACATGTGTGCACCGGCCAACTGATTTTCAGGCCTTCCAGTCCCACCGGAAGTTGGGAAACTGGCTGTTTCCAGCCTCTGGAAGGCCTCTGGGAGAATGGGGAAGGCTGTTTTTGCCCTCCCCAGGCTCCTAGAAAGCCTCTGGAGCCTGGGGAGGAGGAAAAACGGGCCTACTGGGCCCACCGTGCCATCGTGTGCCAAAACCAGGGGGAAGTGGGGGGGGTCACGTGCGCATGGGCGGGAGGGCAGGGTGCATTGAATTATGGATGTGGGCACATGCACCCACAACCCCCCGCTGCTCCCCCCACTTTTGGCACGTGACAGCAAAAAGGTTAGCCATCACTGTTATAGGGTTTCGTGTTTGAGCAGGGGGTTGGACTAGAAGACCTCCAAGGTCCCTTCCAACCCTTTTAATTTGTTATATGTTCTGTTATAGGTACATATGTTTAGCATGCTAAATACTTTTGGAACATGCTGATTTACACTGATAATGTGATATTATCATACTTCCATATTGGATCGCGTATGCTGTGAAGACTTGGATCCTTGTGCCATAATAATTATCTGATAGTTCATAAATCAAGTTCAAAAGTTATGGTCTTTGGGAATTGACATCATAGCCATAAATGGTCAGCCAGTACAGCAAGTAACATCTTTCCTTACCTGGGATAGTTTTCTCTGAGACTGAATTGTGGCTCCCTCATCATTAAAGGGGAACATTTAGATCACAGACGTGAGTGAAAGTGGTGCTTAAATGAAAACCTCATAGCTCTCTAGCTTCCTCAGCCCCAGTTATTAAAATATACGAGGCCAAGTTTCCCCCCATGTTCTTACATCAATCTGATGTTTGGGGCTTCAGAGAGAAACCACTAGCAGAACCAACCCAATCATGGCCTCTGAGGAGTATCTTGGGGTGGGGAAAAGGACTCCAGCTGCTGCCCTCAGAGCTGATTTGGGAATTTACACAATTTCTGCTTTGTCTAAAATCAGAAAATATGGATATTGGCATAAAATGTAATCTATGGAAATTGACACTCTGAAAATTGTGGCTGTTAGAACAGACAAAAATTAAAGACCAATCTTGGATTATATAACTGACAAACGTATCAGGAACTGAGGTCTCCCTGTTTCTTGTACAACTGGAGAAGAAGCTAAAAAGATTCCTCCAGAAAGAATCTGGAATATAGAAGCAGAAAAAGATGCAGCAATCCCCCAAAATTATAATAGGACCTTTATTGGAACAGATAACTCCAGTTGGTATTTGCACATATTAATCTAATTGCAGTAAATTGTAGGGATGATACAGTAATATGGTTTACATTTTTATTGTTTTTTAATTTAATATTTTCCCTTTTTATTATACAATCTTGCTAATATTGTGTCTTTACTATTTTAAACAATGTCTAATTAACAAATTATTCTAATACTTTCATGAGAACCAGGTTGGATTTATTAAAATCTAATATTTTGGACTTGATCTGATCCCAAACATAACACAGCATTCTTCATTGCTTTTTTAGATCAATCATGAAACAGCTGGAGAGTCTCTGAGTGATAAAAGTCAATTCCCTTTTTTTCACCATATGGTCGCCAAAGAAGGATTCCACTACCCAGCAATTGTCCACCTGTTGCTCCATTTCAGATGGACCTTGATTGGTCTCTTTGCTTCAGACACAGAGAAGGGGGAGAATTTCATGAGGACTTTCCCTCCTATGCTTGTCAGGAATGGAATTTGCATTGTTATATCACAACGATTCTTAACAACTGGAGATACAGCAGCCCTCAGGGAAGCCCTCTCTCAGTGGAGACAAGTCAATGTCTTTGTTCACTTCATAGAATTTGATTCCATTTGGGACAGAATTCTTCCTTTCCATGAAACACTTATGCGTTTGCCAGGACCCATTGAAGGGAAAGTCTGGATCCTCACAAATTTTGTACGGTATACACTATACAACCGCAAACCTCTCAAATACATCCATAGTATTTCTAACTTTAGTTATCTGGCAAAAAAAAGGCCACTAGATGATACCTTTGAACCTTATTTCTTTGTGGAAGAAAAGTTTCAAGATCCTTATTTCCGCTGTTCTCTTTCCAAGAACGTCTTTTCTGTCAAAGGTCGCAGAAGATGCACCCAGAAAGCCCCACTGGAGACCCAGGAGAAAAGAAACAGAAGACGGATCCCAAATGACTACCAATATTACAGTCTCATGAAGACACTGACCCATGCCATGAATTCTGCTTATTCCTCCAGATTGAGGAGAAGGAAGGAGGGAGAAAAGATCTTGGGAACTCGAAGGCTGCAGCCGTGGCAGGTATGGGGTCCCCGATATGGATCCATTAATCTTAGATCCTTTGGAGAAGGAATCCAGAGGAGAAGGAGGGGAACCATCTCAACAGATCTGGCCAATTCAATTACTCAGGGAATAATAGTTCCAAAGAGTAGATACCATGGCATTATTAAACATTGCTAATTTGAAAATGCTGTATTGTTTTTTAAATAAATTCCCGTATGTATGGGTTTGTGATTAGCATTGTGGAATTCCACCTTTGTTCCATCCCCACTGCAGGTGGGTCTGTGTGTAGTCCAACAGACAGCTAAATCCCCCTATTCTCCTCCAATGAAAGGGACCCTGGCATGGATCTGAATGTTTTATTGTGAGAACAGGGCACGGTGAAACTGAGGACATGCAAATAGTGAAAATCAAATATAAATAGGAGATAGGCAGCATTAACTAACAGCCAATAAACAAGCAGCTGGAACTTCTCCAGTGATGCTCTGTGTGAGGGAGCATCACATCCGGATGACCATGTGTCTCAGTCAAAATGGTTACTTCTGTCTCCTCCAAAGCCCAACAGCAAATGGAGTCTGGCTTCAGCCCATACAGTTAGGCTTATCTGCCCCCAGCCACTAGGTGGGGCTAGAGCAACAACAGCACAATAGTTACCTGCTGTGTCATGACAACCGCTACAAATTTGGAGGAGACCCTGAGACCATCTAGCCCAAACCCCTCCTCTCTTGCTGGAGCGGCGCTGGATCCCGGAGTTTGCAGCTAAGTCTTCTGACCTTCTCAGGCTTGAGCTAGCTGTTGTGGGAAAACTTGGGTAGTCAGGGCTTGGCATGTCTGAGCACAGTTCTGGCTGTCCGGCTGAACTTTTTCTGAGTTGATTGATGTGTCTACGCCAGATCCTCCTATCTCCCACATCTATTGTATATGATTTTGGGCCCTTGATGTCAGAAACCACCCCTGCTACCCATAGGGGCCCCTCTGCATAATTCCTTGCGAACACCGGTGTCCCTATCTGAAGCTCCCGTAACTTCTGATCGGCTCCTCTAAATCTGTCCGGGGAATAGTTGGGGTGTAATCTGTCCAAAGTACACCTGAGCTTCCTACCCATGAGTTCGGCTGGACTGTGCCCAGTGGCTGTACAAGGAGTGGCATATTGGACTGTTAAAAACTTATTTATTCGGGCCTGCCAGTCTCCCGCGTCCAGCTGTGCCAGTGTCTCCTGGGCCATTCTCACAAATCTTTCAACCAGTCCATTACTGGCCAGATGAAATGGGGCTGAGTATGCATGCCAGATGGCCAACTCTGCCAGGTACCCCTCAATTTGAGTGGTGGTGAATTGGGGCCCGTTATCCGATATGAGGGTATCGGGGAATCCGTGGGTGGCAGAGTTTCCGGAGCACTTTTATGACCGCTTCGGAAGTCGTGGATTGCATTAGGATGATCTCGAGCCATTTTGAATAGGCATCGATGATCACCAGAAATGTTTGGTTGTGAAATGGGCCGGCAAAATCTATGTGTATCTTCAACCAGGGCCCCTGGGGATGCTCCCATTCCCTAACTGGTGCTGTGGGGGGATCTGGCCTGGATTCTTGACAGGGGTTACACTTCCCCACCCACTCAGTAATGTTGTTATCCATTTGGGGCCACCATACATAGCTTCTAGCCAGACCCTTCATCCATACAATTCTGGGGTGCCCTTCATATAACATTTTAAAAACTTTTTCTCTTAAGCATAAGGGTACAATGACGTGGTCACCCCATAACAAACACCCCCCTTGCAAAAACAGTTCATTCTTTTTGCTTAAGAATGCTTTGAATTCCTTGCCCTCAGTCTTTGCCGGCCAACCCCTTGTGATCCAACTCATTACAGTCCTTTCCATGTGATCTTTAGCAGAGGCTCTCGCCACTTCCGTTGAAGTGAGAGGCCTCGAGTCCAAAACATCAATCAGGAGAACTGGTGCCTCCGGAGCTGGGTCTTCCAGGAGGTCCGGTAATGGACAGCGGCTGAGGGCATCAGCGTGTCCCAAACTTAGTCCCGGATGGTGGACAAGTTGGTAGGAGTAAACTGCCAGGAAGATGATCCACCGTGTCATGCATGGAGATAAGGCAGCGGGTGTGGGTCAATCCCCAGCCAGGAGGCCTAAGAGAGGTTGATGGTCTGTGACCAGTTCGAAATGTCATCCTAATAAGTATTCATGATTTTTTTTGACCCCCGCAACAGCTGCAAGAGCTTCTCTGTCCAGCGGACTGTAATTCCGTTCCGCGCTGGACAGGGTTCGTGAGTAATAGGTGATGGGTGCCTCTAGCCCATTTGGTAGTCTATGGCTCAAGACGGCTCCCATGCCAAAAGGGGATGCATCGCGAACTAAGTCAAGCAGTAGCGTCACATTATACTGAATCAAGAAACTGTTCACGGATAAGAGTTTTTTCACTGCGTTGAATGCGGCAGCTTCAGCCTTCTCCCAGACCCAAGGTGCATTTTTGGCCAGTAACTGATGTAGTGGTTCGGCTACCGTTGTCTTGTCTCTCAGGAATATGGCATAAAAATTGAGGATACCCAAGAAAGCCTGTAGCTCCGATTTGTTTTTTGGTGTGGGTGCATTTTGGATGGCCCTTATTTTGCTCTTGGTGGGGTGTATACCCGAGCCGTCCACCTGGTACCCCAGAAACTCCACAGAGGGAATTGCAATCATGCACTTGTTCCATTTTACACAGAGTCCAGCCTCCCTGAATTTCGCCCAAACTCGCCTGAGTCTGTCCCCTAGCTGTTTCTCATCTGTTGCGCTAATGAGTAGATCATCAAAGTAGGGCACTATCCCTGGCAGTCCCTGTAACAGACGCTCCATGGTACTCTGGAAAAGTCCGGGGGCTATGCTGACTCTGAATTGAAGTCTGGTGCATTTGAATGCACCTCTGTGGGTGACTATAGTCTGTGCTTCTGCGGTAGTGCCATCTACCAGTAGCTGTTAGTACACCTGCACAAGATTGAGTTTTGCGAAGATCTTGCCAAGGCCCAGCGAATGGAGCAAATGATGCACAATTGGGACAGGGTATGCGCTCTGCTGCAGAGCCTTATTTAATATGCATTTGTAGTCCACACAGATGTCCACAGACCTGTCTGACTTGACCGGGGTCACTATTGGGGTCTCCCACCTGGCGGTGGTCTACTGGAACTAACACACCTTGCTTGATTAGTTTATCCAATTCCAAGTCAATTTTGGGCTTGAGTGCAAACGGCACTCGTCTAGCCTTCAGTCTGATCGGAGCTACGTTGGGGTCTAGATTAAAGGAAATAGGGGTTCCCACATACTTGCCCAGCCGGTTGTCGAACACGTCCTGGAACTCATGCATGAGGTCATCATTCAGGGTGCTGCCACTGGTGCTGTGGACGCCGGTGAATCCCATTCCTAGGGCCTTGAACCAGTTCAGCCCTAGGAGGCTCGATAGGGTTTCACTGACCCCACTGACCACAGTGAGGGGTAGCTCCTTCCAGTATTCGCCATCTGTGACCTGGAACATGCCCACTCCTACCACAGGGATGCAATTCCCCTGGTAATCTCGAAGCCGAATTCGCTGGACCTGGAGCTGGCTCTTCTTGACGTTGGGAAGGGTGGTCCAGGACATGATGGACAGGGACAACCTGGTGTCGATCTCCATCTCGCAGGGTTGTCCTTCGATCTTGACCATTGTGTGGACCTTCTTTTTGATGGTCGCGCTGGCCTGGCCGATCCTGGTGCTGCAGGTCTTGTGGCTTTGAAATTCGCACCTTTTCCTTTGATTGCCATCTTTACTGGTCTGCTTGTACCGTGCTGGCTCTGATTGGCTGAAGTTGTCCTGGGTCTTGTGGTTGACTGGTAGGCTTGTCCTGCAGACTCTCACCAAATGCCCATTCTTTTTGCAATGTCTGCAGATGGCGTCCCTGAACTTGCAGGTTTGTCTCTGGTGTGCCCCTCCACAGCTCGAACAGCTTCTGCATCGCTCTTTCTGCTCTTGTGTCTGTCTCTCAGTTTGGAAGACGTCCTCGTCTGACTCTTCCTCGCTGCTGGTCTGGGTGGCCTCTCAGTGTACCGGTGTCGACCTCGGGGCTCCTTTGGGGTTGGCTGGTTGTTGCAGTGTTTCCGCAGCCTTGGTTGACAACTCGTGTGCCCTGGCTTTGTCGAGGGCGATGAGTAGAGTCAAATTCGGCCTTGCGAGCAACCTTCTCTGTAAGTGTATATCTCTTACTCCATAGATTAGTTGCTCTAGGAGTGCATCATCGAGGTCCCGGTATTCGCAGTGCATCGTAGCCTTATGCAGGGTGGCTATGTGCACGCTGCTCAGCTCTTCTTCATGCTGTACTCATTGCTGGAGCTCGTAGCACTGCACAAACTTTGATGGTACCGGGGCATAGTGTGCCTTAAGCATGGTGTGTAGCACTTTCCATGAGACGGTCAGTTCCGAAAGTGACTCCGACATGTCGAAGACCTCCAGTCCACAGTGGCTCAGGAACAGGGCACTCTTTCGGTTCCCAGGGAGGCCCTGCATGTCGCTGGCTTCCAAGGAGCACTTGAACCGGAGCATGTATGACCCCCACTTCTCTCTGGCTGGGTTGAAAGGCTATGGTGGTACGAACACAGACATTGTGGTAATCCTGCTGTGTATGGCTCATCAGCCTGGCTGAATCTGCTGTAGGTAGCTCTTCCTTGGCTTGCTTCTCAGTGCCTCAATCCCATCCTCATTGCCAATGTTAAGTTGGGCGATTGAGGAGGCACAAGCAAGGTAGTGACAACAGCTCTTTAATGTATAGTGAGACTTCAGCAAAGGTTACAGGCAAACAGCTCTCCTTAAATACCCAGCTGGCCGGGGAACTGACCAATCACAAGTGACCTATTGTAGTTTAAATCTCGCACCAAAACTATATACATAACAATTTTTTTCTTCTCATTCAGCTAAAATCTCCTCTCTTGTAACTGAATTCATTTTTCTGTGTCTGACACTCTGGAATAATAGTGAGCAGATTTTACACTCACGTTTAATGTCAGTTATTGGAAGAGGGCTGTATCCTCCCTTCTCCAACCGAGAGATTGTGTCAATTGGAAAAGGGGCTCCCAGACTCCTCCTGATCTTCAGCTCTTCTCCTTGTTGTTTTTCCTCAAGGCTAAGAGCAGCTTCTTTGATCTCTTCCTTGGCTTTATTGTCCTTCTCTGAAGTTCACATAGATTTTTTTTCCAAATTCCTGGATGTTCCCATTCTAGTTTCATCCCTTTCTGGAAAAGAATGAGTTTTGGAATATTTCCAAGAAGAAACTGTACTTGGACCAAAATGGAGAGATAACAGGAGATCTGGGCATTGAAAGCTTGTTGGTTCTTCCCAAGGAGGATGGCAGGGAAAAGCCTCTGGCAGATTTTCAAAGACAGAGACTCACTATCAACCAAGATACGCTTTCACAAATGAAGTTGCTCAATAAGGTGGGATAAATTTTGGTGTCTTTTCTCTGTTTTCCAAAGCCTGAGGTCCAAGTGGGGAAAGCCTATAGTCTCGAAGGTGGTTGGCCTTCCATGCCAGTTGGTGTTATCTAATGGAAGTTCTTCAACAGATGGGATCTAAGTGGAGTGGCTTTGCCATGTTTTATGGAAACCTTTCAAGATCTTATTGGTCAGAGGTTTCTTTCTTCATCACAGTTTTATTCTACATTAAAAAATTGAATGGAATAAAAGTTTCCTAAAATTTTTACAGTAAACTTTATTCTCAATTTTAATATGAATACATCATCATACTTAAATCTTTTTTCAATTCCTTCCTGACTTTATTAAATAGAAAAGTACTTTATTGTACTGTTAAACTCCAAAAGCAAAAGGGAGGAACTAAATGAAGAATCTGCCAGTTGTTATACCTTCTGCATCTGTTTAGAAGTAGTTAGAGATTTCATATTTATCTCAGTGAAGACCAGAGGCTACTTGTCTCCATCCATTTCTACCTCCATTTTCCATGGATGGGGAGTCCTAATATCTTTTCTTTGGCATTCCTTTTTTTTCCTGCTTAGTCCCTGCCTCAGTCCAAATGTGTGGAAAGTTGTCATCCTGGATTTGTCAAGAGGGCTCGAGAAGGAGAGCCAGTTTGTTGCTATGACTGCGTTCCTTGTCCAGAGGGGACCTTCTCCACTCAGGAAGGTGGGTCACACTGAGGAAAATGGGAGGCTTTGTGGAACTGGATCCATCCAGAACATTTTCATGAAAGTGCAAGTTAAAAGACAAATTGAAGTACACCTGTTTTTTTATTTTTAACCTGCACAATTTCTTATCTAAAATGAAGTAAATCAAAAAGACTTTGAATGAGGGGCTAGGAAGAGATGGGAGGAGTGCATGGCAGACTGGGCAAGCTTTACTAATAGCAGAGGACCCCCTTTGGGGGTTGAACGGCCATTTCACAGGGGTCACCAAAGCCCCCCCCACGCCTTCACTCACCCTCACCCTCTGTCTCTATTGGAGGGCTGCATATCCCAGCTTGCAACGCGGTACCCCATGCTTTAGTAAAGAGAGTGGAGAGAGGTTGTGTGCGTTAGTCACGTGCATGCATGTGAGTGTGCGCACACGTGAATAGAAAAGATTCTAGTGCAGAAACCCTGGGGAGTTCAGGGACTCCCAGCTGCTGCTGCTGCTGCTGCTGCCACCATCCCCAATACCTGCAGCTGCAAAAGCTCAACAGAAAAAGTTCGGGTGAGTAAGTTCAGGGATTCCTTGCACCACCGAGCTGTCTATGCCTGCAGTGGCAAAAGCTGCAAGGGAAAAGTTTTGGGTGAGCGAGTTCAGGGATTCCCTGCTGCCACCCCACTGCCGATGCCTGCAGTGGCAAAAGCCACGCAGGAGAAGTTTTGGGTGAGCAAGTTCAGGGATTCCCTGCCGCCATTCGAATGCCGATGCCTACAGTGGAAAAAGCCACACAGGAGAAGTTTTGGGTGAGCGAGTTCAGGGATTCCCTGCTGCCATCCCAACGCCGATGCCTGCAGCAGCAAAAGCCACACAGGAGAAGTTTTGGGAGTGCCCCCTGAAGCTCCCGTTTCAACCCTTGCCTCTGCCTGCCACAGCTTGAAGCTCCTGTTTTGGGTGCAGGAGAGAAAGCAGGAAAGGAAGAGAGGGGGGGGGAAGGGAGAGAGAGAAAAAAGAAAGAATGAAAGAAAAAGAGACAAAAGAGAGAGAGGAAGGGAGAGAAAGGGAGGGTCAAGAAGAGAGAAAAACAAAGAAAGTGGGGAGAAAGCAGGAAAGGAAGGGAGAGAGAGAAAAAGAGGGAAAGAGGAAGAGAGAGAGAAAAAAAGAAATAATGAAAGGAAAAAGGCAAAAAAGAGAAAGAGAGAGAGGAAGGGAGAGAAAGTCCTTGATTTATGACGAGAATTGAGCCCAAAATTTTGGTTGCTAAACAAAAGCATTGTTAAGTGAGTTTCACATTGTACTCAATCCATAATCTCTCCTGGTTCTAATAGTCATATGCAAGTTAGGGAAGAACTATGCCATGTATCATCTTTTGCATTATTAAACCTATTATTAAATATTATTTTCATTAGAAGTTAAAACTGGATTCATATTGTTTTTGTGATTAATCACAATGCTTTAATTATGTTCAATTTGTAACAATAAAAATACGGACTTCCGCTGTTGCCGTCAGCTGTTGCGGACGGTCCTTTGAAGACCGCCAGCCCGATCGCCCGTAAAGAGCCGTTTCGGCAACTGAAACGGCTCGAAAAACTCCGAGACGTAAAGGGCTTGTGAGGAGAGCCGGCGGCTGCAGGTAGAGTCCCCTGTGAGACCCCCAGAAAGCTTTTCTTGCTTCTGGGGAGTTAACAGGGTGGGACTCCCTATCCACCCCGCTGAAGCTCCGGACGACTGGGAAACTCTGCTTCAAAGCAGAACAAGACAGCGCGGCAGCATTACCAATAACAACGAAAAATAAGGAAGATTTCAAACTTCTCACTAAACAGCAAGTATTGGAAGCTTTTGGACTATTTTAAAGAGTTTTTAAAGTGAAAGTAATTTGGCTCTGAGAAAAGGGGAGGGAAAAAAATGGCGCTTGCTTTCAGTGGAGAGAGCTGAAAGCGAAAGTAATTTGATTATTGTATCCGGCTACATTTTAAAGTAACAAATCCGGCTGGAAGAGGCAGAAGTATCCAAAAAACAAAATAACATAAAATAAAAATACCAAGTGACTTTTATAGACCTGATTGAATCTGGAGAACTTTTTGGGAAAAGTTGCTAGAGTTTGTGGAAAAGGAAGATCCTTAAGAGGTAAAATGGCAACAAAGCAACCAGAGGGGGGGGGCTCCCCCACACATAAACAGAAACAGCCTCAAACAGCGCAGTTGCAATCTCAGACAAAGGAAGAAAGCCAATATGATATTATTATTAAAGAAATTCAAAGATCAGAGAAGGAGGTTAAAGGAATGGTTCAAGAGAAATATGATGCAGTTAAACAAGATATTCAAACAGTGGTTAAAGGCCTGTCTGAGGTAGTGTTGCAGATTGATAAAAAAGTGGAGAATCTTGCCTCAGAGATGGAGACCAAATTCAGAGCTTCTGACTCAAAAATTATAGAAATTGAAGAAGTTACACAAAAAATGCAAAATGAGATTACTATGATGCAATTTCGGTCAATGGAATATGCTATTAGATTGAGAGGTGTAAAAGAGAACACCAGGGAAGATCTTAGGAAAATTTGTGCAGAGGCTTTGGCAGTTATGTTGAAAGTGGAACCAGATCTGGTCTTGTGCAAGATGGACAAGGTCTACAGAGTTAATTCTCGTGTGGCGGTACAAAGACAACTGCCTAGAGATGTGGTCATATATTTTACAGATAGAAGAATGAGAAATGAAATCTTGCAAAATTCTTTTGTTACAACCGTTCAAGTTGATGGAAGTGAGATTGGAGTTTTTAAAGAACTACCACCTAAAATGTTAAGAGATAGAAAGGATTTTGGATTTTTGGTGACAGAATTGAAAAGACAGAACATACAATTTAGGTGGGATGCCCCAATAGGTGTAATACTCAGGCTGCGAGGAGTGAGATACCGCCTTAACACTATTGAAAAAGCAGAAGAATTTTATTACAACGTTTTGAAAGCGGGCTCTCCTCCTCCACGCACATCTTCACCAATAGATAAGGAAGCTCAATTACAAGCTGAGATTGATCAAGAAACAGAAGCACAAATAAGGCAGTCGCAAAGGGAGGCAAGAGAATTAATGGGAGCAGTAGGTGGTGTTGTGGTTGACCCTTTTGCACCATTTGAAGCTTCTCCTTTGGAAGAAATGTCTAAAACCATCACAGAGGAGGCGATGGCTTTGGAAGTAACAACATCTAAAGTGGAAGAGCAACGCATAACCAGAGCAATGTCTAAACAAATGAAGCAACAGCAGCAAGAATATATAAAGCCACAGCGTGAGAAAAGACCTAAAGATAAGCAGCAAGCTGAAGTCATGGGAGGAGCTAAACCGAAGATTGCTACCGTAGGAGAGAATCTTCAACAATTGCTCTCAAAACTTCAGACAGGGTCAAATGGCACTTAAATTTTTGTCTTGGAATGTTAACGGATTGAATTATCCGCAAAAAAGAAGGAAGATATTTCACTATTTGAGACAATTTCATAATGATGTTATCTGTTTACAGGAGACTCATGTAAAATTGCAAGATCAGAAATACTTGATAAATTCAAAATTGGGAACGCAATTTGCTGCTTCAAACCTGGAAAAGAAGAATGGAGTGGTGATATATATAAATAAGAAACTTGTAGCTAAAATTATAGAAGCAGATAAAGATGGAAGATATATTGCAGTTGAAGTTATTACAGATGGTGGACCAATCTTGTTGGTCGGAATATATGCCCCAAATCAACAGCAGGAAAACTTTTACAAGTTACTTCATTTAAAAATTCTGGATTGGGACTATTCAAACATTATAATAATGGGCGACTGGAATGGAGTAATCCAACCTAGATTGGATAAAAAAACCACGGCCAAAATAGGGAATAAATTACCACAAGCCTTTTTTGAACTGAAAGAGGATTTGGAATTGAAAGATATTTGGAGAATTCGAAATCCAAATGAACTGGACTTTACTTTTTACTCAGACAGGCACAAATCCTTTTCCAGAATAGACTTTTTTCTCTTAACTTCTAATTTACTTTCTAAAGTAAAGAAAATAAAGATATTTCCTAGGACTTTGACTGACCACAGTCCGGTCTGGATGGAAATCGAGATGGGTAAAAGAGAAAGAAGATCCTGGAGAGTAAATGAGAATCTATTTAGATATGAAAAAAATATAATTGAACTCAAAAAGCATTTAAAGGAGTTTTTTAAATTTAACCTGAACAAAGGTACCCCTATTGAAATAGTTTGGGATGCAGCTAAAGCATATATGCGGGGAGTACTAATTCAAATGAATTCTAAACACAGGCAGAATCAGCAGAAGAAAAGACTACAATTGGAATCTGAGATAAAAAAGAAAGAACAACAATTGATACAAAAACCAACAGACGGAAAATCGCAAATGGCTATAAAACTTCTGAAGGATCAATTTCAAATGCTTATAGCAGACCAAACGGCAACTAACTTACAATTTGCAAAGCATAATACCTTTTCCAATGCTAACAAACCGGGCAGGTGGTTGGCGTATACTTTGAGGAAACAAGCATCGACACGAATTATTGATAGTACTGAATATGCTGATAAAGAAGTTTATCAACAAGATCTAATTAAAAAAGCCTTTTTGGAATATTATACTAAGTTATATGCTAAAGATGATATACAGAATAATATCATAGATGAATATTTAGAAAACAAGAGAATCTCAAAAATTTCAACGATTCAAAAGAAAAGCTTGGAACAATTGATAACAGTGGAAGAGATTAGTTTTGCTATAAAACAATTAAAAACAGCTAAAGCTCCAGGGACGGATGGCTTAACTGCAATTTATTATAAAACTTTACAGGAAGAAATGATTCAGCATCTTAAAGATTTATTTTGTAATATACAACTAGGAGGTAAGATACCTTCCTCATGGAAAACAGCTTTTGTTTCATTGATTCCGAAAGAAGAATCAGGTCCTAAGAAACCAGAAAATTATAGACCAATATCTTTATTAAACACAGACTATAAAATCTTTGCAAAAGTACTAGCCAACAGATTGATGCCAGTTATTCAAAAGATAATTCACCATGATCAAGCAGGATTTATTGAAGGCAGATATATGAAGGAGAATGTTAGGCAAGTCATAGACTTAATGGACTATCTAGATAAGAATAAACAGATCTCTGCAGTGCTGGTTTTTTTGGATGCAGAAAAAGCCTTTGATCGAGTGAATTGGAACTTTATAATTAAGACTTTGGAAAAAATGGATTTGGGGGAGCGGTTTATACAAGCGATTGGTGCAATCTATCAAGAGCAATATGCACAACTTATTATTAATGGATGTTTAACATCGAATTTCAACATACAAAAAGGCACCAGACAAGGTTGTCCATTATCCCCGTTATTATTTATTTTAACTTTAGAAGTCTTACTCAACGCAATACGGGATTCGAATTCTTTGACTGGAATAGTTATAAGGCAAAAGGACTACAGAACTAAGGCATTTGCAGATGACCTGGTTGTTACCCTATCACAACCTATGAACTCAATAATCCAGATGAAAAATATCATAGAAGATTATGGCATGGTATCCGGTTTCAGGTTGAATCAGAAGAAAACTAAAATGATTGTCAAAAATTTGACAGAGAGCAAAAAAAAGGAACTGGAAAGAATGGCAGGTTTTGAGATTGTTTCAAAGGTCAAATATTTAGGAGTACAAATCACAGACTCCAATGCTAAACTGTTTCAAAATAACTATGAGGTTCTGTGGCAAAAAATACAAAAAGATATGCAAAACTGGAAGAAACTGCAGTTATCACTGCTTGGAAGAATATCAGCAGTAAAGATGAATGTTTTACCTAGACTTATCTTTTTATTTCAAATGATACCGGTGCTTAAATCAGACAAACCATTGCTAGAATGGCAAAAAGGACTGAACAAATTCATTTGGAATGATAAAAAGCCAAGAGTTAAATTGAAAATAATGCAAGATACTCGTGAGAGAGGTGGTCTTAAACTCCCAAACCTTCGACTATATTATGAAGCAACTGCATTGATACAATTAAGTGATTGGTTTGGGAAAACTAAGACTGACTTGTTGAATATAGAAAGTCATGACCTGGTTTGGGGTTGGCATGCATACCTATTTTATGATACCAAAGTGGATAAAGTGTTTAACAGTCATCTACTTAGAAATGCTTTGCTGAGAGTCTGGAGAAGGCACCGAACTAATTGGGATTATAAGATTCCGTTTTGGCTGGATCTCGCTGATACCATGTGGAATACAAATATTAAGTCACTCGGGGGTTTCTTATATAAAGAGCTACTTTACGTTGAAGAGGGCAGGTGGCGATTGAAGACTTTGGATATGCTGTTGGAAGAAGGGAAATCGTTGACTTGGTTGCAGTACAATCAATTACAGATGAGATGGAAAGAAGATCAACAAACTGGTTTAATGGAATATGAAGTAGAATTGGTTGAACAGATAAAGCGGACAGGTCCAATGCATATTAACAGAGTTTATAATGTTTTGTTAGAAAGAGACTCAGAAAATGAGCTAGTTAAAGATTGTATGATTAAATGGGCACAAAATTTCTCTCAACCAGTTATGTTGGAAACATGGGAAAAAATATGGGTTCAGAACGTTAAATTTACACAGTCACAAAATTTACGAGAAAATTTTTATAAAATGTTTTACAGATGGCACTTAGACCCCAAGAAATTGTCTTGCATGTACCCTAATGAGCAGCCAAAATGTTGGAGATGTGATTGTTTAGATGCTACATATTATCACATCTGGTGGACCTGCAGGAAAGTGAGGGCTTTTTGGATAAAAATCTGGTGGGTTATGCAAAATGTTTTAAAGAAAAAAATACAATTTTCTCCGCAACTTTTTTTATTGGGTATAGTTAAAGACTTTACACTGGGTGAAACTAAATTGATTTTGTATATGGTGACAGCAGCTAGGTTGTTGATTGCCCAACATTGGAAGAGTGATGTTTTACCGACGGTTGACCAATGGACCCAGAAGATGGCTGGATTTGCAGAAATGGCAAAGGTTTCAGCTTTTTTAAAAGATCAGACGCATGAGAAGTATATACAGGAATGGAAATTATGGATTGAGTGTGTACAGAATAAGTATCAGACTAGAAAATATTATATCGCTTTTAGCTGAGATGATTATGTTAGTATGTTAGTAAATATAGAAAAAAGATATGGAAGTTTGAATAACATATATATTGTTTGGGAATTTTAATATTGCATATAATGGAAGTCAAGGGGGGGAGGGAAGAGGGAGGAGGGGGAGGGTTAGGGTGGGGATGGGAAGGATTTATATATTGTTTTTATATGTATTTTACAATCTGTGGCTAGGGAGGGGGGGAAAAAGGGGGAAAATTTGTATTGTTAAAACTTTTTCAATAAAAAAAAAATAAAAATACATCCTGCATATCAGATATTTACATTATGATTCATAACAGTAGCAAAATTACAGTTATGAAGTAGCAACGAAAATTTTTTTATGGTTGGGGGTCACCAAAACATGAGGAACTGTATTAAAGGATCGCGGCATTAGGAAGGTTGGGAACCACTGCCTTATACCATTTCAAAGGAGTGACTGTTTATGAAATTGTTAATAAATACTTCTTGGAAAATGTGTGTGGTATCAGCTGTTATCCAAAGAAGGTATTTTCTGTAAGACAAAAAGACAGAATATTTAAGAAATATTGTTTTGTTTTGTTTTTCGCTTTCTCAGATACCGAAAAATGCACCAAGTGTCCAGATGATAAATATCCAAATGGGGACCGAGTCCAATGTGTCCCCAAAATTATAACCTTCCTGTCTTATGAAGAACTTCTAGGCATCATCCTGGTCTCTTTTGCCCTATTCCTCTTCTTAATCACAGGTCTTGTTTTAATCATCTTCATTAAATACCGAGAAACTCCCATTGTCAAAGCCAACAACCGGGACCTCTCCTACATCCTCTTGGTCTCCCTCCTGCTTTGCTTCTTGTCTTCTTTTCTCTTCATTGGTCAACCAAGGAAAGCCACCTGCCTTCTCCGACAAACGGTCTTCAGCATCATCTTCTCAGTTGCCGTTTCTTCTCTCTTGGCCAAAACCATCACAGTGGTGCTGGCTTTCCTGGCCACAAAACCAGGAAACCGAGTGAAGAGATGGTTGGGGAAGAGCTTGGCCAACTCCATCATCCTTTCTTCTTCTGCTGCACAAATTATCATCTGCTCCACTTGGCTGGGAGTTTCTCCCCCTTTTGCTGACTCTGACCTCCACTCCCAGCCTGGAGAGATCATCCTGCAATGC
>WNWU01011866.1:0-24153 GCA_012654045.1 Ptyas mucosa
CCAATAATGGGGCGTTTGGCCCAAAGGGCCTCCAAATGGGGGGGATCGGACTCTGGGGCCAGAGCTAGCCCGATCAGAGTCTGTCGCCAGCGGAACCGGAAGCGGAAGTCTCACAAAATATCAGGTCTTGACCAATTGCTTAGATAAGATAAACTACCTATAAGAGACTGGTAGATCTCCCTACTGAATTTAGGACTTTGGACTTCTCCTTGTTGAAAGTCCTGTGCCATAGGTGTTTTTGCTGGCTTACAGAGCTCCATGCCATAACGCTTTAACATTTGGCTTATTTTGCTAGATTGAGATATTTTATAACCTCTAGCTGTTTGATTAATATCTAGACCTAAATAATGCCTAATATTTCCCAAATTTCTGATCTTAAATTTGGTTTGTAACTGTTGAACAATATCTATGGCTTCTTTGTCAGTTTTCGTTATTATGGCTATATCATCTGTGAACAGTAACAAAAAAGATACTAGACCATTAGTTTCTCTCTTAAAGAGACACTTATCCGCTACACCTTCATAAAAACTGATCCTATTTAGCTCTTTCACAATACATTGGTTCCACTCGAACCCTGACTGTCGCAAACCATAAAGGCTTTTATGTAACTTCCAACAATCAGTGTGGTTTTGTGTTTCAACTCCTAAAGGCTTCTTCATATAGATGGTGTGTCTTAATGGAGCATGCAAATATGCTGTCTCTACATCTATATGGTTAATACTATATTTATACTTAGCCGCCCATACTAGCATTGTTCTTAAAGTACTTGCACGTAAACTAGGAGCAAAAACTTCATTGAAATTTTGTTCAGTCTGAGAAAAACCTTGAGCTACAAGGCGAGCTTTATGGGTTACTGTACCATCCATGCTTTTCTTAACTTTGTAAACCCATCTACAACCTATTAATTTTTCACCAGGTGGCAATTTCACAGGTTCATAAACACCTAACTTAGTTAAAGAATTAATTTCCTTACTCATTGCCTCCTTCCAAGCATTCTGCTCCTTATCCGGATAAAGTTTGATATCTTCATAACTTGAAGGTTCAATGTTAATCTGGCAAACCACAGTCGCTTTATAACGATCAGGTGGATGCCTTTCCCTAGTAGATCTTCTAGGTAAAACAGGATTTACAGCAGATGATTCATCTGACTCCTCCCCTAAAACTACATCCTCTAAACCTACTTCCTGTTCTTCCTCCTTGATAGAGGATTTTATATTATCTAAATCCTCAGGAATATCATCAGGAACTTGATGCTCGATGCTAACAGTATTATTATCATGTCTATAGTCTGCACATTCTAGTCTATCCCATCCTTCATGTTCTAGAAATTTAGCACTAGCACTACAGTATACACTCGTAGTTCCCTGTGCCCAAAATCTAAAAGATCTATGATTTGATTCATAGCCAACGAAAAACATTTTTCTGGCTCTTTGTTGATCCTTTCTCCTCAAACTAGATGGAATATGTACCCAATCTGGGGCTCCAAATGTGTGTAAATAACTAAGATTTGGTTTCCTCCCATGCCATAAGGTGAATGGAATTTCTCCTGTAGAGGAATGAACCACGTTGTTTAACACATGGTTAGCACACATAACAGCCTCACCCCATAAATTATTAGGCAAACCAGAATCTGCCAACATAGTTCTAATCATGGCCTGTAATGTTTGACCTCTTCGTTCAATATACGAATTATGCTGTGGTCTGTACGGAGCAGACCGCTTATGCTGGATCCCTGCATCCTGCAAAAACTTTTCCAACTTTTGGTTGGTAAATTCCGTACCATTATCAGTAACTAAGCATTTAACCTTGAATTTCTGTTTCCTTTCTACAAAAGGTAGCCAGTTGGTAAGATGCTGGAATGTTTCACTTTTTGTTTTCATAAGATAACAGAATCCGTACCTTGAATAATGGTCTACTATGCTTAGAATATAGCAGGCGCCTCCTATGCTAGGTTTCTTGGGTCCAATTAGGTCTATAAACACTACTTCTAATGGGTTTGTAGTTTTAAAACCATTAACACGGTTTGCTGGTGTTATCCTACTTTTCTGCTGACTACAGGCATTGCAATTTAGATATTTACTACATGCTTGTAGTTTTATTCCTTCAGATAATTGTATTGTTTGTTTTAACGTTCTGAAGTTTAAATGCCCAAGCCTCCAGTGTAACAGATGAATACATTCATCATGTGGTTTAACATTATTATAAACAGACTTAGACTTAGCCATCAATATTGGGTTATCTCGTAAAACAAATAAATCATTTTCTAAACTTGCAGTAACAACTTTACCATCTTTCTCAATAAAACACTTATCATTTTTGAATGTTACTGTAAACCCAAATTTCAGTAATGATTTAACAGATAATAAATTAAATTTTAACCCAGGAATATATAACATAGGCAATGGATCATTGCTGAATGACCAACGAGCAACACCCTCTCCAGCTCTTTCAAGGTGGTCGGCAGGACACCCTCACTCAAAGAAGCGTTAGTAATCCCCTGGAGCCAGCCTCGTGTAACCTCCCGGGAAGCCAGCACCAGCCAGGAGGGACACGGGTCCAATAAACATGTGGTCGTGTTCAGCTGTCCCAAGATCCTGTCCATGTCCTCGGGAGCCACAGGATCGAACTCCTCCCAGATAACAGTCTCAAGGCCTGCCTCAGTCATCTCGTCTGAACTAACCCAGTCAGCGGCCAAGTCTTCCCGAATCTGAGTGATTTTATCATACAGATACTGTACAAAATCCTCAGCTCGACCCTGCAAGGGGTCATCCCATGCTCCCAGACGAAGGAGGGAGCGGGTCACCCTAAACAGGGCGTCTGGGTGATTATCTGATGACGCAATAGGAGCGGCAAAATAGCTAGATTTCGCCGCTTTTATTGCCACTAGGTAAGTCTTAATAGGAGACCTTACCAGTGTCAGGTCAGATTCGGATCGGCTGGCCCTCCAACCGCTCTCTAGGCATCTTTTCCAGTGCTTCATCTCCCTCAGCTCCTCGGAGAACCAAGGAGCTAAGTGAGTTCGGTGCCAGGTCAGAGGCCGCAAAGGCACAACACGGTCCAAAGCCCTGGCGGCCGCACTATCCCAGGCAGCCACCAGGTCTGCAGCCAAGCCGTGAGCCAGAGTCTCAGGAAGTGGCCCAAGCTCCATTTGGAACCTGTCAGGATCCATCAGGCGCCTGGGGCGGAACCACCTGGTCAGCTCCGCCTCCCTGCGACGGGGTGCAGCGGTCAGAAAATCAAGTCGAAGGAGCGAGTGGTCAGACCATGACAAGGGTTCAATGCCTATATCCCCTGTAATAAGGCCACTCGACCACTGACCAGAGACAAAAACTAAGTCCAGAGTGTGTCCAACCATGTGAGTAGGGCCATGAATTGCTTGAGTCAGGTCCATGGCTGTCATGGAAGCCATGAACTCCCGAGCTACCTCAGACATTTTGCCGATAGATGGCAGGTTAAAATCCCCCATGACCAAAAGTCTGGGGGTCTCAACCACCACCTTGGCTATGATGTTGAGGAGCTCGGGCAGGGTCGTTGCCACATGGCAGGGAGCCAGGAACGTGATCAACAAACCCATCTGCACCCCACGACCCCACTTCACAAAAAGGGACTCACATCCGGCTATCTGAGGTACAGTGGCCTCCCTCGGATCGAGATCTTCCTTTAAAATGACTGCTCCCCCCCCCCCGCCCCTGCCCTGAGCTCTTGGCTGGTGAAATGCATGGAAACCTGGTGGGCACATATCCACGAGGGATATGGAATAAGATTATGCGCATGCCCACGAGGGATATGAAGTAAGATTATGCGCATGCCCAAGATGGCGGTCCTACACTGAAGCGCTGTGAGATGGTCGGCAAGTAGCTGCTAGGTGGGGTCTGTGGGGGTCGCTGACCATCTGCGACACCCTGCCCAGCTGGTGGAGCGCGAAGCCGATGCGTTGGTGGGCTTTCGAGTTCGCCAGCGCTCCCGGAGGGCGAACCTTGTTGGAGATTGCCGCTCACCGCGAGGGCGGCATCAACAGCGTCGGTGGCTATGGGCGGCGGCGGCGGCAGCAGCGGATGGCGGCGAGCGGCGGTGGTGGCGGTGGATGGCGGTGGGCCTGAATTCCGACCAGGTGGCGCGTGGGCGTTGCAGCCGGGGTGTCGCTGGCGCCGTTGGCTGCGTTGTTGTTGGAGCTGCCCTTCACCGGACCACAGACGCCTGGAAAGAAGGCGGGGGCGTCTGTGGAATGAGGACTCCGGTGAGGAGGCTGTTTTTGAGATCCTGCAACGGTGACGACGACGGTGCCGGCGCCGGTGAGGCCCCGGTTTGCTAGCGGGTCGGCCGGAGTTTCAGGCGATTGAGGTTGGTGAGGGGCATTATGTTGGGGGGGACCCTCCACCATGGCTTGTTAAAGATCAACTGGGCTTAGCCAACATGGGACACAGTGGCTCAGTGGCTAAGACACTGTCAATTGAAAGGTTGGCAGTTCAGCAGTTTGAATCCCTAGTGCCGCATAATGGGGTGAGCTCCCGTTACTTGTCCCAGCTTCTGCCA
Organism: Ptyas mucosa; assembly: GCA_012654045.1. Taxonomy (NCBI): domain Eukaryota; kingdom Metazoa; phylum Chordata; class Lepidosauria; order Squamata; family Colubridae; genus Ptyas; species Ptyas mucosa. The sequence goes on from WNWU01011866.1 coordinate 4,534, forward strand.
ACCTAGCAGTTCGAAAGGACCTAAAAATGCAAGTAGAAAAATAGGGACCACCTTTGGTGGGAAGGTAACAGTGTTCCGTGTGCCTTTGACATTTAATCATGCTGGCCACATGATCACAGAGATGTCTTTGGACAGCGCTGGCTCTTCGGCTTTGAAACAAAGATGAGCATCACTCCCTAGAGTTGGGAACGACTAGCACATATGTGCAAGGAGAACCTTTACCTTTTTAAGATAACATGATAAAATGATATTTTATTTTATATTTTTATTTCATAATAAAAATGAAGTTGAAACTCTGAAAAGAGTCCAGAGAAGAGCAACAAAATGATTATGGGGCTGGAGGTTAAAGAATAAGAAGAATGGTACAGGTATGACTAGTCTAATGAAAAGAATGACTAGGGGTCACTTGATATAAATATTCCAATATTTGAGAGGCCCCTACACAGATGAGTGGGTCAGCATCTCAAAACACCCACAAAAAATGATAAATTTTTGGCTTCACATGTACCAGGAATGTGTTTGATATTATGAGTCAGGGGTGAAATTCAGCAGGTTCTTACAGGTTCTAGAGAACCGGTAGCGGAAATTTTGAGTAGTTCGGAGAACCAGCAAATACCACCTCTGGCTGGTCCCAGAGTGGGGTGGGAATGGAGATTTTGCAATATTCTTCCCCAAGGAGTGGGGAGGGAATGGGGATTTTGCAGTATCTTTCCCCTGGAGTGAGGTGGAAATGGAGATTTTGCAGTATCCTTCCCCTGCCATGCCCACCAAGCCACACCCACAGAAATTCAAAAAAAATTGAATTTCACCACTGTTATGAGTGATATAAAATAAGCATTTTCTTTCCTTTTGACAGGGATGCTGTGAAGCGCATAAGATGCAGGATTTAAATCCATTCATTTTTAAGATTAATGCACATGATATCACTAAAATATTTTTAATATCTTCTTCTTGATTAGCTATCCCTTACTATTCTGATTAAGACTCAGAATAATCATCTAAGATGATTGTTCAAAGAAAAGATATAGGGCAGTTATCTAGGTTATGAAATGAACTTCTCAGTGCAATTGGCTTACATGTCATATTGATGTGATGATGGAGGGAAGAATACAGAATCACAAACTGGGGAAAAACTTAGGTGCTAAAAGTGACCAATTCAGCTTTATACAAAGGGTCTGGTGTTGAAATCATTTTCATTTCTTCATTAATTGCTTCTTCTTGTTTAGATCAGGTCTCAAAATAATGATATAGCATTTTGGGAAAAAGATGCAGCCCAGTAATCCAGCTGCTGAAGCCAAAATGGAGACCATCTCCACAGCCACCATGTATTTTCCCTTGGTACTCTAATAGGTGGGAACAAATGACACCCAAACACTGCAGAAGACCAACATGCTGAAGGAAATAAATTTGGCTTCGTTAAAGCTGTCAGATAAATTTCTAGCTAGGAAGGCCACAGTGAAACTAACAGCAGTCAAGAACCCCAAAAAGCCAAGCACTGTATAAAACATAGTGGTTGAACCTTCATTACATTGCAGAACAATTTCTTCCACCATGGAGTGCATGTCAGAATCTGGGAAGGGGGGAGAAATTGCCAGCCACACTATACAAATGATGAATTGAGCCAGGAAGCAAGATAGGACAATATTGGTGGCCAGCCTTTTCCCCACCCATTTCCTTATTTTGGAACTGGGCTTGGTGGCCATGAAAGCAAGGGTCACTATGATTGCTTTTCCCAATACACAAGAAAGGGCTACAGAGAAGAGGATGCCAAAAGCAGTTTGTTGCAAGAGACATTTCACTTGGTCAGGTTGGCCAATGAAGAGCAAAGTGCAAAGGAAAGAGAGGAGGAGAGCAACAAGAAGGTTATAAGTGAGGTTCCTGTTATTGGCTTTAATGATAGGTGTATCCTGATGTTTAATGAAGATCCACAGCACCAGAGCTGAGAGGACAGAAAAGGAGACTGCAATCACTTCCAAAAAAATCCCCAAAGATTCTTGATAAGTTAAGTAAATTATAGTTTTTTTAAGGCAACTATCTTGATTCTTGTTTGGATACTGATCCTCTGGACATGGGAAACAATCATCTAAGTCTGAAAAAGAAACAATTCATAGAAACATTATTATTTTGAAGTGTCATCATTTCATTTTCAGTATGCCCTGATTTTACAGCATTCTGTACATTTAGTGAGCTCCCATCTCAATTACTAAATTGCCCTTTATATGGTGCTGCCCTTAAAGACCATTTCAAAGCAATAACTGGTCTGCAATGTAATGTCACATGGGCTTACACTATGTGTGCTCCATAACTCACTTGTTCTACTACTCCTGCATGAGCTATACTGGATCCTAGTTGCTTACCATGGGCAATTCAAATTGCTGGTTATCACCATTATATCCATGAATGTCACTGGACCAAGTTATATGTGAGACCACGGTAAATGGTATTTATCTTTCTCAATAACTCAGATTGATGGGCATGCCCCAGATCTTTTATGTTAAATGTTGTCATATGGGAGTTTGGAATTGTATCTGATCTGTAGTGTCCAGGATTGTCCAACACTTGTCTACCTGAATTATGAGGCATTCCTAACCTTTTATCCTTGTAGCAGGCTGGGAAATCCTTGTTGTTTCCCTAATGTGTCGGACTAGGATGGGTGTTGACTCATGAGGCTAATTAGTCTGATACCTTTTTTTTTTTTTTAGTTTAAAATTTATATACCGCCCTTCTCCCTGAGGACTCAGGGCGGTGAACAGCCAGAATTAAAAACATACAATACAAATATTAAGAATTAAAATACATATAAATTTGGCTCCAATTTTAAAACTAACAAACCAATTTAAAAAAACGTCTAAAATTTCTTCCTAAGCCAGCCCGGCTTGTTGAAAAAAGTAGGTTTTAAGGGCACGGCGGAAGGCACTGAGGTCTTGAGATCTCCTTATCTCAGGGGGCAGCTGGTTCCAGAGGGTAGGTGCCCCCACAGAGAAGGCTCTCCCCCTGGGGGTCACCAGCCTACATTGTTTGGCTGATGGCACCCTGAGGAGGCCCTCTCTGTGGGAGCGCACGGGTCGGTGGGAGGTCATTTGTGGCAGTAGGCGGTCTCGCAGATAACTAGGCCCTATGCCATGGAGCGCTTTAAAGGTGATAACCAACACCTTGAAGCGCACCCGGAAGACCACCGGGAGCCAGTGCAGCTCGCGCAGGAGCGGTGTTACATGGGAGCGCCATGTTGCTCCCGTCACTACCCGCGCAGCCGCATTCTGGACCAGTTGAAGCCTCCGGGTGCTCCTCAAGGGGAGCCCCATATAGAGAGCGTTACAGTAGTCAAGGCGAGAGGTGACAAGGGCGTGAGTGACTGTGCACAGGGAATCCCGATCGAGAAAGGGCCGCAACTGGCGAATCAGGCGAACCTGACAAAAGGTCCCCCTGGTCACAGCCGTCAGATGATCCTCCAAGGACAGCTGCCTATCCAGGAGGACTCCCAGATTGCGAGCCCTTTCCGTGGGGGCCAGAGACTCGCCCCCAATAGTCAGTGATGGAGTCAACTGACTATATCGGGATGCCGGGAGCCACAGCCACTCAGTCTTGGAAGGGTTGAGCTTGAGCCTGTTCTTCCCCATCCAGATCCGCACAGCCTCCAGGCACCGGGACATCACTTCAAGGACATCGTTGGGGTGGTCTGGGGTGGAGATGTACAGCTGGGTGTCGTCAGCATACTGATGGTATCTCACCCCAAAACCACGGATGATCTCACCCAGCGGCTTCACATAAATGTTGAACAAAAGGGGCGAGAGGACCGATCCCTGTGGCACTCCACATATAAGAGGCCTCGAGGTCGACCTCTGCCCCCCTGCCAACACAAACTGCGACCGGTTAGAGAGGAAGGAGGAGAACCACCGTAACACGGTGCCTCCCACCCCCAGCTCTTCCAACCGATGCAGCATGATACCATGGTCGATGGTATCAAAAGCCGCTGAGAGATCTAACAGGACCAGAACAGAGGAGCACCCCCTGTCCCGAGCCCTCCAGAGATCATCAACCAACGCGACCAATGCCGTTTCCGTGCTGTGCCCAGACCTGAAACCTGACTGGAACGGATCTAGATAAGATGTTTCCTCCAGGAATTGTGGAAACTGTTGTGCGACCACACTCTCAACAACCTTTGCCATAAAGTGAAGGTTGGAGACAGGACGATAGTTAGCCAATATTGCCGGATCCAGGGACGGCTTCTTGAGGAGGGGCCTCACCACTGCCTCTTTCAAGGCAGTGGGGAAGTGACCCTCACTCAATGAAGCATTGATAACGCCCTGGAGCCAGCCTCATGTAACCTCCCGGGAAGCCAGTACCAACCAGGAGGGACACGGGTCCAGTAAACATGTGGCCGCACTCAGTCTCCCCAGAATCCTGTCCACATCCTCAGGGGTCACAGAGTCAAACTCTCCCCAGATAATATTCTCAAGACTATTACTTGTCACCCTGCCTTGATCTACCCAGTCGGAGTCCAAATCCCCCCGGATCTGAGCGATTTTGTCATACAGGTATTGTCCAAAGTCCTCCGCCCTGCCTTCCAAGGGATCCTCCCGCACTCCCGGATGGAGCAGGGAGCGGGTCACCCTAAACAGGGCGGCTGGACGATTCCCTGATGACGCAATAGAGGTGGAAAAGTAATTAAACTTTGCCGCCTTTATCGCCACTAGGTAGGTCTTAATATGCGACCTTACCAGTGTTCGATCAGATTCAGTGAGACTGGCCCTCCAACCACTCTCCAGGCATCTTTTCTGGCGCTTCATTTCCCTCAGCTCCTCGGTAAACCAAGGGGCTGCGCGGGATCGGCACCGGGTCAGAGGCCGCAGAGGCACGACTCGATCCAAGGCTCCACCAGCCGCCCGATCCCAGGCGGCTGCCAGGTCCTCGGCCGAGCCGTGTGCCAGATCCTCAGGAAATGGCCCAAGCTCCATCTGGAACCTATCAGGATCCATCAGGCGCCTGGGGCGGATCCATCTAATTGGGTCCGCCTCCCTGTGGCGGGGTGTAGCGGTTCGAAGATCTAGGCGAAGGAGTACGTGGTCAGACCATGACAAGGGTTTCTTGTCTATATCCCCTATAACCAGACCACTCAACCACTGGCCAGAGACAAAAATCAAGTCCAGAGTGTGTCCCCCCCTGTGAGTAGGGCCATGAACTAACTGGGTCAGGTCCATGGCCATCATGGAAGCCATGAACTCCCGAGCCATCTCAGACGTCTCGCCAACGGACGGCAAGTTGAAATCACCCATGACTAAAAGCCTGGGTGTCTCAACTGCCACCGCGGCTATCACGTCGAGTAGCTCAGGCAGGGCTGCTGCTACGCGGCAGGGAGCCAGGTACGTAAGCAGCAAGCCCATCTGAACCCCATGGCCCCATTTCACAAAGAGGGACTCACATCCAGCAGTCTGTGGCACAGTGGTCTCCCTCGGACCCAGATCCTCACTAATAATAACCGCCACCCCCCCACCCCTCCCCTGGGCCCTCGGCTGATGGAATGCTCTGAAGCCTGGTGGGCAGATTTTTTTAAAAAAAAAAACCTCATGATTTTTTTTTAAAAAATTGTATTTTTAAAGATTGAGGTAAGCCACCTAGGTTTATTATATGAGATAGGCAACCTTATAAATTCAAAGTGTAGTCAATCATTCATTCAATTAATCAATCAATCAATCAATCAATCTTCTAGGTAGAATAGGAAGAACAAACAGGTTGAAACCATAGGAAAAAATTACCAATGCAAAGTTACCTTCACTTCCAAAAACAAAGAACAAAAGTTTCTTGTAAAAACTGTTTATAATTTTTGAAACAAACATATGACGGGAGAATTCAAATCTGAGGTATCTATTGATAATCCAAGTTAGAATGAACTGACAGGTTTTATCATCAAGTAGCTTACTGATGTATGAAAAAAAAGCAATTCAAAGATTTCATTGTTCATATCAATATGTTCAATCATCATAATAAGAAAATTAAAGAATTAAGAGCTCAAGTGGTGTTTTCAGCTATACTTCCAACATCCAATGAGGGAACAAAGGATTTTAGAAATGAACCACTGGCTTAAAAACTGGTGTCATCAAGAGAACTTCAATTTCTTAGACCAGTGAAGGTGAACCTTTTAGGGACCAAGTGCCCAAACTGCAACCCAAAACCTACTTATTTATCACAAAGTGCCAACATGGCAATTTAACCTGAATACAGTAATGAGGTTTTGTGAGGAATTTCTCAACCTGACTTCTCCCTGGTGGCACAACTCAGGAATGATGGGAGTGTAGTGCAGTAGCCTCTGGAGGGCCATCACATTCTTATTCCTTCCTTCCTTCCTTCCTTCCTTCCTCCCTCCCTCCCTCCCTCCCTCCCTCCCTCCCTCCTCTGATTTCACTTTCCTTCCTTAAATCCTGTATATTATGTTTTGTTATTGTTGGTATTTATTAAAGAATGCTGTGTAGCTTAGAAGCTCTCAGAGAAAATAACAGCAGATGTTGTTTGTGGCTGAAGCTATCCTGGGCTGTTATTTACACACACACACACCTATTTTTATTCCACTTTCCCTGAGTCCTTGGGAAAGGAATGGCATCTTTTCTCCATCCCTGTCTTTAGTAAACTCCCTCACAGCCTTTTAGCTACTATTGTCTCACCTTGCTTCCCGCTACCCTTAAAATGAGGCTAGGGAAGAAAGCCTGGAGGGGGAATCTAAGGGGGAGGGAAGAAGAGACCCAGACAGATCCCTCCTGCCCAGATTTCAACTGATTTCCTTTCCGATCCTCTGACAAACAGCTCCCACCCCCCTTTTTGGACTCTGGACTGCTGGAACTTTATTTTTCCCAATTATTGGGGGAAATTAAGTGAGGCTCCCCCCCCTCCCCTGGGCTCTGCACTTGTTCTACAAGGGGGCTTACCAGCTGCTCCTAAATTGTAGGACTTATTTTTCTGTTCCCCCCACTTCTCTTTCCTCTTCTTTCTCCCCCTCCATTGGACTTTGCCAGAGACTATTTTCATCTCTCCCCCGGAACTGTATTGGCCGATTGATAGACCAACAGCCTTTGCCCCCTTTGACATTGGGTAGCCAATGAGCTTTTATCTGAGGGGTCTATAAAATATTCTGACTGTTACCACTGAGTATAGGCCGCTCGTTGTGTGAGGACGAGTGGAATGCTGATGTTCTGTCCCCGTCCCCCACACGCACAAACCCACACAGACAGACGAGGGTTAAATGACTGGCACACACGGAGGTTTCGTTATCAAGGCTTGGGCAGCCCTATGGGAACCGGCTGCCAAGTTCTTTACTAAACAAGGGGGGGGGGGGGTATTCCTTCACCAGATAACAAACACATACACACCAGCTGGGAAAAACACAGTCCAAATTCCAATCCTTGAAGCCGACTGAGATTTGACACCAAGAAACTAACAAGAATGAAACTTTGTCCGTCACAGAATTCAAACTGCCACCCCACTCCTTTATATAGCCTGTGGGGTGTGGTCCAGTGACTCAGCTAATCCCTGGCACGCCTCCTCATTTGCTGGGCTCTTTTAGCACACCGACGCTGATGTGGGTCCAGCCACAGCCTGTCTCCCTCATCACTTTCCGACCGATCGGAGACACCTGGCTTCTGGCTAATCTCCTCTCCTTCGGCTGGCAGCTGAGGAATTGCCAGAGAGGAGGGGCCAGGGGAGGGAGGCCTGGCTGGCTCCTCTCCTTCATGTTCGGAGCCTTCTTCCTCCGATGCGATGGCCTCGGGGGTCGGAGCCACAACAGCTATCCCAGTGGATTATACATGTCAAATGGACCCTCCCCGCTGGCGTGAGAGGGCAGCGGAAGTTCCAGTGCACTACATTGGACAATTACCTATATTACATCGCTGTGAGACCCGGTTTTATGCTCCGTCCCCCCCTTCATTCTCATGGTGCATCAGAAATGTATACTGTACATGACCTACTTGCGCTGCGAGACTCCCCCCTCTCACAGATATGGCCCCCTATATTATCAAGGGCCCACCTCAATGACGGGTTTTGGGACCCTGAGAGGTGGCATGCGAAAACTACGGGATTAAGGGGTAGTTTATGTAAATTTTTAAAGAAATTTTTAAGGGGTTTCAGGGAGGGGGAGGGTCTGATTGGATTGCGGGCTGTGGGTATGGGGGTTAGCCCACAAAGGGGAGGGACAGGCTTGTCAGAGAAACTTGGTGTGAGAGGCGGGGGCCCTGGGGTCGAGGGGGGAGGCAGGGTCTGCCCGGATAGTATTTATAACATCACTACCGTAAGTGGGAGGGGTAGATACGGCGGGAGCAGGGGGTCATATCGAGTTCGGGGAGCGCGCACCCGTTGTTTGCAAATGGGAGCGCGCTCCGGCCCCCAAGGCTCCTCCCGTTCCCCAGGTTGCACAGACCCTCAGGGCCCGACCCTTCGGCTGATGCTGTGCAATGCCAGGTCCGTAGTAAATAAAGCCCCCCTCATCTGTGATCTTATTTCTGAGGGGGGAGCGGACCTGGCAGGTATTACAGAGACCTGGTTGGGCCAGGAGGGGGGGTTCCCCTCATTGAAATGTGCCCACCAGGTTTCCTCGCATTTCATCGGCCAAGGGTACAGGGCAGGGGCGGGGGAGTAGCGGTTATTATAAACGAAAGTCTGAGACCGAAGGAGGCCACTGTTCCTCAGACGACCGGCTGTGAGTCCCTCCTTGTGAAGTGTAGTCATGGGGTTCAGTCGGGCTTGCTGATCACGTACCTGGCTCCCTGCCACGTGGCAGCAGCCCTGCCCGAGCTCCTCGACGTTATCGCCGCGGTGGCGGTTGATACCCCCAGACTTATTGTCATGGGGGATTTCAACTTGCCATCTGTGGGTGAGACGTCGGAGGTGGCTCGGGAGTTCATGGCTTCCATGACAGCCATGGGCCTGACCCAACTAATTCATGGCCCTACCCACACGGGGGGAAACACGCTGGATTTGGTTTTCGTCTCTGGACAGTGGCAGAGTGATCTTGAAATAGGGGACTTAGTCATCGAGCCCTTGTCATGGTCTGATCACTCCCTCCTCCACCTTGACTTTCAAACCGCTGCACCCCGCCGCAGGGAGGCGGAGCCAGTAAGATGGTTCCTCCCCAGGCGCCTGATGGAACCTGATAGGTTCCAGATGGAGCTTGGGCCAGTTCCTGAGGCGCTGGCACACGCCTCGACTGGAGACCTAGTGGTCGCCTGGGATAGGGCGGCCGCCAGAGCTCTCGATCGGGTCGTACCTTTGCGGCCTCTGACCCAGCGCCAATCTCAACTGGCCCCTTGGTTCTCCGAGGAGCTGAGAGAGTTGAAGCACTGGAAAAGACGCCTAGAGAGTAGTTGGAGGGCTAGTCGGTCTGAATCTGACCGGACACTAGTGAGAGCCCATATTAGGACTTACTTAGTGGCGATAAAAGCAGCAAAATGTGACTATTTTGCTGCTCTTATTGCATCATCAGATAACCGCCCAGCCACCCTCTTCAGGGTGACCCGCTCCCTGCTCCATCAGGAAGCGCGGGAGGACCCCTTGGAGGGGAGAGCTGAGGACTTTGTTCAGTATCTGCATGACAAAATCACTCAGATTCGGGAAGATCTGGACTCCGACTGGGTGGTTCCAGGGGGAGGGAACGGGGCAGGTCTTGAGACCGTTATCTGGATTGAGTTTGATCCTGTGACCCTTGAGGACGTGGACAGGATTCTGGGTAGACTGAACGCGACGACTTGTTTATTGGACCCGTGTCCCTCCTGGTTAGTACTGGCTTCCCGGGAGGTGTCGCGAGGCTGGCTCCAGGGGATTATAAATGCTTCGTTGGGTGAGGGTGACTTTCCCGCCGCCTTGAAAGAGGCGGTGGTGAGGCCTCTCCTTAAGAAGCCTTCCCTGGACCCGGCAATGTTGGTAAATTATCATCCGGTCTCCAACCTTCGCTTTCTGGAGAAGGTTGTTGAGAGTGTGGTTGCGCAACAGTTCTCCCAGCACCTGGAGGAAACGACATATCTGGATCCGTTCCAGTCGGTCTTCAGACCCAGGTACAGCACGGAAACGGCATTGGTCGCGTTGGTTGATGATCTCTGGAGGGCTCGGGACAGGGGGTGCTCCTCTGTCCTGGTCCTGTTAGACCTCTCAGCAGCTTTTGATACCATCGACCATGGTATCATGCTGCACCGGCTGGCAGAGTTGGGGGTGGGAGGCACTGTGTTACAGTGGGTCTCCTCCTTTCTCTCCAACTGGTCGCAGTCGGTGTTGGCAGGGGGGCAGAGATCGACTCCTAGGCCCCTTATATGTGGGGTGCCACAGGGATCGGTTCTCTCGCCCCTCCTGTTCAACATTTATGTGAAGCCGCTGGGTGAGATCATCCGTGGTTTTGGGGTGAGATATCATCAGTATGTTGACAACACCCAGCTGTACATCTCCACCCCAGACCACCCCAACGATGCCCTTGAAGTGATGTCCCGGTGCCTGGAGGCCGTGCGGATCTGGATGGGGAAGAACAGGCTCAGACTCAATCCATCCAAGACCGAGTGGCTGTGGTTTCCGACGTCCCGATATAGTCAGCTGGTACCATCGCTGACTATTGGGGGTGAATCATTGGCCCCCACAGAGAGGGCGCGCAATTTGGGCATCCTCCTGGATTCACGGCTGTCCTTGGAAGAGCATCTGACGGCCGTGACCGGGAGGATTTTTCATCAGGTTCGCCTGATCCGCCAGTTGCGCCCCTCCTAGAAGCCCTCCTACCCTTCTCCCTGCTCCCTGCTCCCTGCTCCCCCTCCTACCCCCCACTCAATACCACTTTGGGGCAGAGGGGAGCGTGCTGGAAATGCATGTTGGGGCAATTTGGGAGCATGCCTTCTGATGCTCCAGTGCTCGACCCATAACTCTCCATGCTCCTCCAGGCCCAGCTTGCTGAGGAGGTGGGGAGCAGCCCTGATGACTCTGCTTCCCCCCCCCACGGCCACAGCCATTGCTTCCCGGCTTCCTCAAAGGTGTCAGCTTGTGTCTGGAGGTGCCGAACAGCAGGACAGCTGTGAGAGCCAGGCCAGGCCTGGCCTCTCCACCATCTGACTCGCCAATGGTGGCGCTTCTGTTGAACCAGCCACACCCCTGCTGGGCTTTGTACTCAGTGCTTGGGCAGGGGTGGCAAGCACTTCCCCATGCCACCCCCTTCTTTCTCTTGGCCCTACTGATGAGGGAGGTGGAAGGCTACGTTTTGGGGGATAGCCCACACACCACAAGATACTCCGCCGCCATACTCTCCCAGCCATCTTTGCTGGCAGCAACAGCAAATGTACCATGATGAAGGCTGAATCCTGTTGCCACAAAAAGGCAAGTACAGGGGCACTTCGCTCCTGCACTAAGTCTCCACCCAATGCCACCACTGTGACCAGGCAACAGCTCTTTCATCCCTCTGCTGTGACAGAGTGACAGGGAGCCGCAGCAGACGGGTGAAAGAGCTGCATGGGTCGCATTGTGGCTCCATGTCGTAATGGGCTTCAGGAGGAGGATGGACCCCTACCTCCCCCATTGTGAAACACGTGAGTAAAAAAGTTCACTCAGTCAATTCCAACTTTGTGAGATCTTTTTCTTTCGTGAGAATTGGAATTGATTGAGTGAAACGCAATGGAGAAACACGATTGGAGCTGGGCTGGGGTGATCGCATGCATGCCCACAGAGAAGGCTCTGCATGCCATGTCTGGCACTCATGCCATAGGTTCACTGTCACGGTCCGTGACCATGGTCTGCATAAAGGACTCAAATGCCTATACACAAATGCTCAAAGTTGAGGGAACAAACAAGGTGAACTTGAAATACTAGTACATGTGGGTAAATATGATATAGTTGCCATTACTGAAACATGGTGGGAGGAAACTTATGCCTGGAATGTACTGATGGAAGGATACAAACTATTTAAAAGAAACAGACCTAACAAAAGAGGAGATGGAGTTGCATTTTATATAAAAGATCACTACATCTCTACAGATCACTATATCTCCCAGTCTAGCATGATCCCAGTGGAGAAGAAAAACAACAGCTCTCAAAAGAAACCAGCATGGCTGCATAAAAACCTCTCTGATAAATTGAAAGACAAAGGGGACAAGTATAAAAAATGGAAAGAGGGGCACATAAGTAAGGCAGCATATCAGCAAATAGCCTGAGCCTGCAAAGATGAAGTTAGAAAACCTCCTAGAATTCATATGGGTCAATATAAAAGGGGGGAAAAGAATGACTTTGCTATAGGCATATACTACAGACCACCCAACCAAACAGAAGAAATAGATGAACTTTTTGCTAAACAAGTAACAAATCTATGTAGGGAATATGCCACTGTAGTAATGGGAGACTTTAATTACCCTGATATCAACTGGGAGAAAAACTCTGCAGCAAATGGGAGATCAAACAGATCCCTAACCAACCTAGCTGACAACTTTGCCATCTGAAAGATAGAGGAGGGAACTAGAGGAAAAGTTATACTAGACCTAATTCTTATTAATAGAGAACAAGTGATAGAGGCAGTTGAAATTGCCAGAACTTTGGGTGAGAGTAACCATGTCATATTGGGATTCAATATAATCTAAACACAAGCAATAGAACCTAATACAGCTAGTGTCTTAAACTATAAAAGAGCTGATTTTAACAACTCAAGAAGTGTGGGGAACTCTGCAAAATACGATCATAAAAGCCCAGTATCGCACAATACCACTGAAAATGAAAAACAAGAAATCCAAGAAGAAATTAGCATGGTTGCACAAAGATCTTTTTGATAAAATAAAAGACAAAAAGGACAAGAAGAAAAACAATGGAAAGAGGGACACATAACTAATACAGAATATCAGCATATAGCCGGAATCTGCAAAGATGAAGTCAGGAAAGCTAAGGCTCAGAATGAACAAAGATTTGCAACAGAAGTCAAGGATAATTTTTAAAAAGTTTCTTTCAACATCTAAATAACAAGAAAAATGTCAAGGAAACAGTAGATCCACTAAAGAGAGAAGATGGCAAGGAAGTAACAGGCAGTAGAGAAAGCAGAGGTGCTTAATTCATTCTTTGCATCAGTCTTCATGCAAAAATAAACTATAGCTCAACCTACCAAAAACCTAACTGTAAAAGACAGACTAGAAATAAGAACTAAAATAAGTAAGAAAATGGTTAGAGAACAACTATCTGATCTTGACAAATCACTGGGACCTGATAGTTTATATCCCAGAGTTCTGAAGGATCTGGCAGATGTTATCTCAGAAACATTGTGCCATATCTTTCAAAAATCCTGGAACACTGGGGAATTACCTTAGTACTGGAAAAGAACTGATGGGGTTCCTATCTTGAAAAAAAAGGAGGGGGAACTGACCCAGGAAACTGCAGACCAATCAGCGTAACATCAATACCTGGGAAGATACTGAAAAAGATAATCAAAAAATAAATCTGCAAACATCTAGAAACAAATAAAGTTATAACTAAAAGCCAGCACAAGTTTGTTAAAAACAAATCATGCCAAACCAATCTTATTTCATTCTTTGACAAAGTGACTAAATTAGTAGACCTGTGAAATGCTGTGGAGATAGTATAATAGAGACTATAGTATATATAGTATAGACTTCAGCATGGCAATCAACAAAGTGGTGTAGGGTCTCCTGCTTGAGCAGGGGATTGAACTGGAAGACATCCAAGGTCCCTTCCAGCTCTATTTTGAATCTAATATTTATTAAAATTCAGCCCCTGTTTATATTTATTATAGAATTGATACATTTAATATATTCCTTTGCTTACCCAATTGGTCAGCTATCTTCCCTTCTGGACATATTTTACAGTCATAGCAGCAAGATAATTTCCCTTCCACTTTTATCTTGCTATGGCCAAGAGGACATTCCTTGTTACAGATGGAAAAAGGTAATGCCTGCTCATAAATAAAATCAGAATTCACAGAAAGAATTTATTTTTGTCACATTATTCTTTTCATCAATTATACATATTCAAACTCAAAAAAACTTCTGATTTGACATTGTGTCGAGACAGTCGGGGAAATAGTGGGCTCTGACATGGCGGCTGCCACGAAGCTGGGACCAACCGGGCAAGTGATGTGCAGGAGGAAAGCGGAAAAGAGTGATGCCTTTTGAAGCCGGGTGAGTGATAACCAACCCAGGCTTGAAACAACGTTTGGAGTAATGGCTTTTATTTGTAAGACCCCTAGCCTTAAAACAACGGCTGAGGAGCTATGGGGCATAGAAGATTTTAAGACTTTTAAAAGAAAAGAAAAAGACCCGACTGAAAATTGATATTTGAATAGACTAAATTGGAAAAATAAACATTGAAACTTGGTTCAAAATTGAACAACTTTAAATTTGAATTGGATTTTTAAAGTAAAGAAGATAAAGAAGAATTATTACTTTTAAAATACAGAAGAAGGAGTGAATTAAACTGGAATGCTACATAATTGAAACAAAATGGCAATTTACATGACTAAAGGAAATTGTGGATTGCAGAGGGACACCTTCTGATTTAAAAAGAAACATTGTAACTTGCTTCTTGTTTTGGAACATTGTGAAGGCTACAGATAATAACTGTGGGATTTTGGCGGTGGAGCTGTTTTTTCTTTGTCTGCAGGCAATTTGACTTTGGTGAGGGGAAAAAAAGGGAAAGTATGATGGAACTCATAATTGGACTAATTGGCGCAGGAACAAAAGAAGTCAAATGACGCAGGAATAAAAGAAGAAAATTGATGTGATTTGCTTGAAATAGAAGTAAGAAAAAGAACTAAATTGATATATGGAGAGTTAAATTGTGAACACTGAAATTGAAATGAAATATATGCTAACAGACTAGGAAATGAGGAATAACATATACACGGCTGGAAAAAAGAAGATAGAAACAATGTGATTAAAAATAATGTAATGTATAGATGAACAGTAATAATAAAAAGGAGGTTTCTATAGATGAATAAAAATGAATATGAATATGAGAAGAATTTGATATAATATAAAAAAATTAAAATAAAGAAAGTTAGAATATAAAAGGAATAGAATATATTAATAGAATTTTATTGATTTGCATAAGGATGTGTTTGGACTAAGAACTAAGACTCAATGTTAAATTGTTATAAAGATGATAATGACAATGTGATTGACTATTAATAAGCAATATATAGATGGATGGTAAAATTGAAAAAATGATTATGCTGGGATAAACAGCAAACTAAGGTGATTATGCTGAGATAGACAGCAAATGGGGTCTATCTGATGGGGTTTTATATGGGTTTTTAACTTTTATCTGGTTTAATTAGGTATTTTAACTTGTACTGTGGTTCTTGTGGATTTTATTGTTGTGAGCCGCCCTGAGTCCGTTGGAGATAGGGCGGCATATAAATTAAATAAAATAAATATAAATAAATAAATAAATAAATAAAAATAAAACATAGATGATTATACTGGGTATAACAGTAAAGCTAAAAATAATTATGCTGGGATTGACAGTAAAAACGATGATTATACTGGGTGTAACAGTAAAACTTAAGAAGATTATGCTGTGATTAACAGCCAAAAGAGGAGGATTAAGATGAAGATTATATACTGGGATAAACTTTTAGAAATAAAAGATGACCATACTGGAATTAATACTAACAATAAAATGATCATGTGGTGACTGTGTAAATACTTTGATGATTTGTATTTTCAAGATAATATCCATCCATATTAAAAGGGAAAGAAATTGAAATGATATTGAATTAAGGATTTTAAGATTAATGTAATGGGTTTTAAGAATATTTTTTTTGTTAGATAGAATTTATGGCAACAATGTTAGAGAATATTAAATTGTGTTTTTGGGAAATTAAGGTTTGTGGTGAAATAATAGAGGGTAATTGATTTGTGTAAAACATAAATTAGATAATCTCTCTTTTTTTGCTTTTTTTTAAAAAAGAAAGTAATTAGTGGGGATTTTGGAAAAGCTTTTGTTAAAGAGGAATTAGTAATTGTACCTACTTTTGACTGGATCCATGGCTCATTCTGAAAATATTTTTGTATGTTTATGTGTTTTAAAATAAAAATAAAAAAAATTTGTGTGTGTGTGTATATATATATACATATATATACATACATGCATACATACATACATACATACATACATACATACATACACACACACACACAAACTCTTCATATTTAGTCCAAGCATTGGTGTTGCATGCTCCTGTTTTCTTCTTGGTATAAACTCACTATTGGAGTTACTATCACTTAAAAAATAATAAACATAAAATTTATCTGTATAGAATTATAGATAAATGAATGTGTTACAAATGTAGAAAAAGTTAAGGAAGTTTTTTTCCCATCATATCCTTTCTTTCACTGATATTCTTCCCCTTGAATGAATTTTATAGGTAATGTGCAATCTTCGTGGGAATGGTGCTGCATTTTAATTAGACAGATGGATGGATGGATGGATGGATGGATGGATGGATGGATGGATGGATGGATGGATAGATAGATAGACAGACAGACAGACAGACGATAGATGGGTGGGTGGATGGATGGATAGATAGATAGATGAAAGAGACAGATAGATAGCATTTTTAAAAAATCATTCATTCAAATACATTTTGATATGGATTCAATATATTTAATGTGATTATGCATATTTATATGTATATTTATGGGTTAAGCCACCCAGAGTTGCATGGAGGCAAGATGTGTGGGAAATAGATTTAACAAAATTAAATAAAAATTTTAAAAAATTGAAATATATTCCAAAAACAGTGTCTCTGCAGGCTATTTCAATGATCAGAAAACTTGAATTAGCAAAATAACTATGTAGACAGTTAAAGTCTTCTGCAAAAATTTTCTATTTTTATCTTGTCCTTTTTTTTGAAAACATTTTATTAAAAGCTTTAAATGGAATGTAGAAACTAATGAACTAATACAGAATAAAAAATATGATGAAAATCTGAAAGAAACAACAAAAGTTTTAAAAACTGGTTAAAAAAAAAGAAAGAAGCAGCTCCCAATTTATTTATTTTTTCAGCAGGACAAGATTTATTACAAAGTCATCTCTTATTCTAGGATTATCCATTTCTTAAATCATTGAAACTACAGATCATAAATGCATTGTTTCTTTTTTCATGCAAAAAGTGTTGTCAGCGGTTTCCAGAAAGCTATATATGTCGATATTAAATTTTCTCTAATCAAAGAATTTGATCAACCATCCCCTATTTCAGAGGAGGTTATTAAAAAGTTAATTCTAAAGTACTAAAATAATGAAATTGGTATTTTTTTTTAAAAAAAAATCATCCTGTTTTAATAAATTTTGTTTATCTTAAGGTATATACACCTCTAAAGTATTTTGCAAATGCACTTAGAAAGAAATCCTGTATACTAAGATAGCTTAGCATTGGAACTAGAGAAATATTTTGGATATACAAATCTTAAGCTACCTCTTTGATCCCAGTAAAGAAGAACATTTATAGCTCTGGACTGAAATGAGGGGTGTTTGATGCTCTCTGAACTTGGTACCACAATGATGATGTTATCTAGCTTGAGTAATGAAATGTCTGCAAGAAAGCAAACAAACTCAAGAAGCACCAATGACACCCCTCCACACACATACACATCTCTTTGATTTTAGAAGTTTGTCTTCAGATCACATTCAAAAGAAAAAATACTCACTCACATGACCATGAGGATGCTGCTATGGTTGTAAGCGTGAACAGTGTTCATATATATCTTTTGTCAGTGTCATTGTAACTTCAAAGAATAGCATATGAACTGCTAAATGCTTGCTTACTCCAAATGTTGCTGTAATTGTGATTGTTTAATTATTTACTCCACAGGTATCAAACTTGTGGCATCCTGTTGCCGTCAAGTGACCTATCATGACATTTTTTCCCCCTTCATGGAGCTGGCGTGAGCGTGACCTGCATGTGACACATCGGGCCTGCAGCTGCCAGTTTGACACCCCTGATTTATTCCATCAATTAGTGGCTAATAATTTCAGGAAAAGGGAAAAATGAGACATACCTGGTTAAATATGAGAGGCCAAATGACTTCCTTGTCAGAAATGGTGAGGAACTTTTCTGAGGGAGCCTTGGGGTCGATCTTTCCAATTTGGATTTTGAGAAAGGACTTAATTTGGAAATGTGACCCAATTTAAAATATCAAGTCCAGTTTCTAATTCCCCATTGCGGCCAAAAGAAACCTGTTCTCCAACACTGTTGTTAAAGGAGACTTCTTGCAAAAACCGGTGGAGCTAGAGGAAGATGACAAAAAAGAGAAAAGAAACAGGAAAGTTATCAGGACTTTCTTTGAAGGGGATGGGAAAATTTTAATTTGTTTCTTTCAATTTGGCCTAGGCTTAAATAAAAGTAAGATCTTCCATTTTGCCTTGGTCAAACTATTTCAAACGGGTAAAAAATATATATTTTTATCAAATGCATTTTTAACTCTCAGCTGAAAAATTGTCAGATGAGAATTCCAACAGTGTTCTGTCCCCTCCCTGCTTCAGGAGCCCAGACAAGCACACACACAAACAGAAGTGTACGAAAGTCGTTTATTCACCATTCATAAACAACAAGCTGGCAGCGAGCCCAGGAGAGATAAAGACAGCTGTTATTTTGAGTTGCCACGGCCAGTCCCTGATAAGGCTCTCCGGCATGTCCAAAAACAAACAGTCTTAAGGTTAGCAAACACTTATCTGATGCAGTACTTCAGGAAACAAGCAGCCAAGTTAATAATTTGTTCGTCACAAAAGCCAACAAGGTAAGGTCAGCTCCTTTTATACCTTGTGGGGCGTTGGCTTTGTGACTCATCACCTCGTGCTCGGCCCCACCCACTCCTTTGCTGAGCCCGTCTCTCTGATCGTCGCCACCTGGGATTAATCCACTCCCTCTCCTCATTAACGTCTGACTCAGAGGAGCTTTCCTCCTCAGGGCTTTCAGCTGGGGCCTGGGGTGGTGCCAAACCAGACGGGCCAGGAGAGGGGGGCCTTGCCTCCTCCTCCTCTTCACTTTCGGAGGGTTCTTCCTCCGAAGGTCCGGGCTCGGGAGCCGAAGACACAACAAACAGAAAATCCAGAAAGGATCTGAGAAATCACTTTGCTTTGATTGAGCATTTCAGAAATGGGGAATCCAGTGTTCTGCCATATAATAGGCAAGCTAGAGAATGACATGGTGACCGAGTGGTGAAGATCCATGCATCCCATTTAGAAGGTTAAGAGCTCAATCCTAAGCAGTGAAAACTGTTTCTCCTTGAAGGCACAAAGGAAAAATATCTGCTGTGAACACTGTGTGGCATCAGGAAGGGCATCCGGCCAGTAAATACTCAGCTCCTTTCAGTTGCCCCAACTCTACCCTGAATTAAGAGATTACAGGGTCATAAAAAGAGACTTAGTGCAGGCAAAGTAGAATTCTGAGACAGATAATTCTAGGACAAGATGGTTTTTTGTTCCATCTGGGGGTAATTCCAGGTGTTACTTGTGAAAAAAAGAACTTGAAATATTCTTCATGCAATTCATTGAGAACTTTGTTATTGTTAAAGGGATGGATCTTACCAAATGACTCAGGACACAAGATGATTCTTCAATCAATTCTTTATTTAGGCCTTAGTTGAGTTTAGGCCCATTCAGTATCTCAGGTACTGA